>OMOT01088890.1:768-14660 GCA_900312575.1 Acanthochaenus luetkenii | reverse complement strand
GCACCCCCTGTTTCTGTGGACATCATCACCAACCTTGCCCCCATCTCTCTGCCTCTATCCCCTTATCTGTTTCTTATGTCACTGTCACTGCCTATGTTACTGTCCACTCCACTGTTTGTCCCGGCAAACTAGAGTTGGGCTCATTTTCTGTAAAGTCCTTTGAGACATGCTTGTGATAAAGGGCCGTATGAATAAACTTGAACTTGAATGGGCAGCTATATCTGATAATATGGCTAGAATATATCATTAGGTGGACTGAGGAAAACAATGCTGGTCAGTTGAATCTTTGCTGCTGCTGCTTCTCTCTTGGTGGATGCTGGCTCCCTTCAATGCAGAGCAGTGTACTGACACGTGCATGACTGCAGCCTAGCAACGGACTGTGCTGCATATGACTTTACATCATGAGTTTGACACCCACTTAGAAGCAAACTAAATAAACAAGATTGCAGTGTGAATATGATCTCATTATAAAAGGTCCCCAGACTGTTTAACTGCTCAATGGCTCATCCATCCCTCCTCGCTTCAGAGTACAGTGAGTTCCTTGACCCGCCACAGATTAAATAGGTAGCTAATCAGCTGACCTCCCTACAAACAACGGCACACAGAAAAGCAACCATCCAGTTTGCTATGTAGCTGAAATGTAAGCTGAGACTGTTAGTCACTCTCTCTCTCTCTCCCACACACCGACACACACACACCAACACACACACATACACACACAAAAAAACATTTAATGTTCCCAACCCTGACAATTTCATAAAAAAGGGGACACAAACTACCTGAATTGTTAACGCTCAAAACTAAGAGATAATAAATTAAGAATTACCACAAAAGATAAAAAGCAAGGTTGTGCACGATTCAGCTTTAGGCCGGATTTTAATACTCTCATATCAATGACTTTGTTAATGACGTGATTCTACCATCAGTTCGCTAGCGTTGTAAAGCGATTTTGAAATGGAGTCCGATTTTTAAACCATAAAAACTTCACTTGAATCTATATTAGTGCTTATTGCAGAAAGAAACATAAATGTGAGTGGAATCACTTTTGGGAATGTAGATTAATGAAAAGCTTTGCAAGTCCATGACATTCCACCAACTACGGGGTGTGTAGGACTTAGTGCCTGTAATGCAAGCCTTGGTTTGTATCAAGTTTTACACAATTAAAAGACATCGCCCACTCTGTGCCATCCATCGCACCTACACTAAATTACATAGCAAAAGGAAAGGCAAGACAGTGTCATGGATTAATGCATAATCAAACAGGAAATCATTATTATTGAATCAAATTGAACACCTAAAAAAGCCCCCAAACCTGCTTTAGCTCAAAAAAAGTCTAGTAGATGGAAATAAGCCTGAAGTGTGTTTACCACTGAAGGCCAAAGTAAACCCCACTGAAGCCTGTGGGCAAACAATATACAGACATGGCTCCGATACAGCTCACAGAGGCAGGAAAGTACATCTAAAACACTGCCTGGAGTCTTCGGTCTGCCTGGGTGTTCTGTCCCCACTGGGCTCCAGTTTTCTATATGGTTTTCATACTCTCTTCTATAGCCTCTCAGTCCATGATGTGTGCTATCCACTTTAATCAGTCCGATATGATTGCTTTGATAAATTACAACAAACGCTAATGTGAGATCATGCCCTGAAATAATTGTACTTCTATTGATAAACCTTCACTGGAGAAGATGGGTAGTGGTTTATTATGATAATGTGACCTTATCTGCTTGACTGACCTCCGTTTACAATGTTCAAGAATACATTTGCGTATTCATAATCTATGTCAAAACTAACAAGCAACATTTAGTCCACTCAAGACAAAGATAAGGCCTGAAGCCTAAATTATTTCCATAATGACTGACTGAACTGATTTATAAAAGAAAAAGCCCTTACCATGGGCTTAGGGCACCACATTATAATGTTTTGAATATCTCCAACATTCTGTAACCTCCATTTTTTACGTTTAATATCAAAGTGTATTTTTTATATTCCATCCATCCATCTTCAACCGCTTATCCGAAGTCGGGTCGCGGAGGTAGCATTTTTTATATTATTATTGGATAATATCAGCATTCTAATGTTTTTTTTGTCTTTCTCTGTGCATAAATCCCTGCTGTTTACCATTCCAGCAATTTCCAATGAACTGTTTAAGTATCCGGTTGTGTTTCCCCCTCAGCTCCAAATACAACTCTCACAGGCTCAGAAGTGCATCTGAAACACTGCCCAGTCTTCAGTTTGTGTCTGACTGGGTGAAAGTAAAGACATTCTCAATAGGATTTTCAATCAATCAATAAATAAATCAGCCAATCAATCAATCAATCCATTGTAAATGAATGGATCCTCAAAGAAATAAATATATAATCGGAGAAATCCCTTTTATTGCCATTCTTCTTCTTTACAGCCAATCTCAATCATTTGTTTCAGCTTTACTTGTGATTGGCAAAGCAACATTGTGAGGTAAATATTTGATGTGCAGGAATATTGGCTACATGCAGTGAGTTACAACCTGACTTGACAAGCACTGCCTCAGTTATGATTCTGCTTCCCAAAGAGAAGGGCATGGTGGATACATGTACAAGTACAGCGAGTCCAACGTAGCCATAGCCAGTGTGTAATATACAGTATACGATATAATATAAAATGCTGACACACACATTTTAGCTATATTTACGTTCAGGATCCCCCCCACACAAACCTGTGCTGGTAATACAATGAGGGAAGTGTGGGAATCCAAAAGGGTCATCATTTGCCTCTTTCCTCATTGTATTACCAGTCAAAATGCCAACATCATCTGCTGACCCCCGTAAGTGCGACTGGTGGGTTGGCACCATGTGACTTGGCCTGGATTAGGTTGGACTTGCATCATTTGCATGTAGTTTATATAGCACTTCCCATATCTGTGGCTAAGTTAGTCCCAGCAGTCAGATATCATTGCTTCTAAGATCAGTTCCAGGCAGCAAGCCAGTTCAGTTCAGTGTCAGAGATCAAGAAATGGCAATAAGTTTTATTCTGAGATGCAAACACACAAATTACTTCTACTGTCAGATAATTCAGGGACTGCTGTGCTTGAGTCGACATTAATAAGGACTGTTTCTTTGTAACAATAATGATTGTTTTCATAGACTCCAATTTTACTCAAAGCGATTTATAGATATTTGAGAGTACTTGTGTGTTCACTGCCAATTATTTGGTAAATGCTAAATGATCATTCCGGTTATTTTCATCCGTGGCCTAGTTTTCCTAGTTTTTGCCATCATAACGATCAATTGTCTCTAAAATATCATCACTTTTCTGACCAACTTCTCTGAACAACAACATCCCTTTCAAGAGTTTCAGCTTCTTTCCTCAGGCCATCACTTCAGAGTACCAAGGCTCAGGAGCAATAGGTTACTAGTCCAATACATAGCCTAACTATGACAGAATAATAGTGAGGGGAATTGTAAAAACAGAAAATTATTTTAAATTAAAAGACTATAGCTTATGATTCCTTAATAACACGATACAAATATTGTATATATTAAGGGGATTAATTGCGAATTTAAAGTAACTCCACCAACAATATAAAAGAATGATATTGCTAAACTTACCTAATGGGCGAATTCGACCTCCGCCTCTGAATCGCTTTCTGTCACTGAAGCCTTGGCTGAAGTTGAAGGTGCTTTTTACAGATTGGATACAGTCACTGAGCGCAGCATTGTTTTTGTTGGTGTGAATTTTGAACATCCACTGGCTATCTTCACACATTCTGATGTGTTTATGAGTCCAATGAGAGTGTCGGTGATAAGACAGTTCCGAGGCTTTGTTTTGATCAAGTTAGCTTTTGAGAAAACCCGCTCACACAACAACAAAAACAACACAAGCAGACAAGATTGATGGCAGATGAAGGATGAACAAAGAGATGAGTGTGACAAGGTGAGTGAAGATGTGTCAGTGTTGACATTGTTGGTTGTTAGTAAGCCATTTCTTAAAGTTGTATTTGAATGAGTAAAAGGATGGTGACTCTCTAACTGATTGTGGTACTGAATTCCATTGATGTGATGCTTTGAAGGAGAAGACGGCCTGACTAAATGCAGTTTTTCTGGGATTGTGCAGTCCCCCCTAGCTGCCCCTCTGGTGGTTCTGTTAGCGGTGGGATTGACATTGATGAATCTAGACAGAGGAGGAGGAGCTAAACCATGGATAATCTTGTAGACTAGGCAGACATTTTTGGATTTGATGAGGTTTTTCCCAGCTGAGCAGATTATACTTTTTAAAGATATGGCAATGATGAAAACTGAATGGCTTCTTGTCTAAGGTTTTGAGTGCTTGTTTTTATAATGATTCCAGTGGTTTTAAGACCGTGGAGTGTGTATTTGACCAGCTTAATAGACAATAAGTGATGTGGGAGAGAAACATTGAATGAAAGTATAATTCAGTTGATAAGAACTGAACCTGAAATTAGTCAAACTGAACATTACTTGCAGATTATTTTAATGTGGGTTTTGAAGATGAGGTTTGAATCGATGTGTACACCTAAATATTTATATTCCAGGACAACTTGTAGTCTCTCTCCTGAAATGAGAATGTCTGGTTTTGCATCAGCGCTGTGGCCTTTGGAAAAAAAACATACAAAAACAAATACATTCAATTGTAAACAACATTGGTTATGCCAGGATGCGACCTTCACCATAACATCTGTTAGCTTGATTGCAACCTCATCTGCAGTTTTGCCATGAGTAAAAATAACTGTATCATCAGCATACATTAAAATATCACATTGACCACACACAGAAGGCATATCATTAATGTATCTGCTGAAGAGGATGGGGCCCAGAATGGAGCCCTGTGGGACACCAGTTGACATACCTAAGGGGTTAGATTTACAATTTGCTATTGTGACAAGTTGGGAGTGGTATGAGAGGTAGGATTTGGTAAGATTGGGGTATTCTATGGAACATTTTTAGTTTTATGTAGTAGTTTTATGAGTAGTTTATTAAGCAGGATATTATGATTAACAGTGTCAAATGCTTTCCGTAAGTCTAGCAACCATGTGTTTCTTCCATGTGGAGCTATTATTTGTACAGTACTTCAACTGAAAAAAATTATTGTTGGCTTCATGAAAAAAAAAAGGATAAATCTGTTATATCTAAAAAGTAATTCAAATTCAAGTCGTCAAACAGGCAGGGGTCGATTCCAAAGAGGGTTCTCAGACAGGCAGGGATCCAGCACACAGCAGGGTTCTCAGTCCGGTCAGTCATACGCGCTCTTGTCAACACTTGATCCCTCTCTCCTATACCTCCCATGGATCACACACACCTTCCTCTGTTTCCTCTCCCCTTTTAAACCCTGCCGCTCTCTTTCCCCATTGGCCCTGCCCGATCCTCCTAATGGGCTCAGCTGTCTCCCATCTATCGCTGATTGGGGCGGACTCTGGGCTTTAGCGTCCACATGGGGAACGGCCCCTCCTTCACTTCCCCCCTCCAATACTCCCTCCATCTGCCACAACCTCTTGCGTATGAATCATCCATAAGGTAAGTAGCAATTAGAAGACTAAACACCATCCCAGAATGAATCACAAATTGAAGTGTTGAAATAAGGTGGGACTAAATGTCAATAATATTAGGAGGACACAACAGGGGCTTTGATACAATACAAAGCTAATCAATTATCATTTCACATCTGTCAGAAATAGTTAATCTATTCACAATCTTTTTCTCTGTGGTTTGGTTCATGCCTGACATGCTCCCTATAGGGACACAGCTTGAAACCAAACCTGCTTGTTTCACGCCCTTGCTCAAATACAACAGTTGTATTTAGCATTCCCATCCACCTACCGCACATTAGCTATCAACAGATATCTGCGTGTAGCATTAGCTGGTCTGTTCCTGTTCGAGTCCCCTTTTTGTATTTTTGGACTATTCAAAGCTGTTATCAGCAACAGCAGTCTGTTCAGGGCTGACAATCTGGGAGCCCGTGGATTGGCTGGTTTTATCCTCTTAGGGTATGTCTGTATATTCTGTACAGCCACACGAGACCAGTTTCACACATATGAGGTTGTAGCGGGAGAGTTTTCATTGAGAACAAAATCAGACCCACAACCTTATCGTGCAGGGTGATGTGAATGGAGATGGTCGGAGCCCGTTTGGTGTGAAGCAGACTGCGTGTTGCGCCAGAACACTTCACCCAACCACTGGGTTTCCTCCTGAAGTGCTTCATGACCTTTTTGAATTGCACCTGTTGAGTTGGCTCTTTGTATCAACGAGATGATACGTCTCAAGCATTTCACTCTTGAGTAACTAAACCAAAAAATTGCTCCATTTCCATATCAGCATACTGACAAAGCAGACAAACCAAAGACATTTGCTACCAAGGTAACTATCGGTGGAAATGGACGTAAAAATGTGACAGTGCTCAGACTACTTCCTTTGTACAAGTCCTCGTTAGTATAGTGGACAGTATCCCCGCCTGTCACGCGGGAGACCAGGGTTCGATTCCCTGACGGGGAGAAACTTATTGGACTTGCAATCTAAACCAAGCACTACCCAGAGCTCATAAGACATTATGGGCCTCTTGTACACCTCACACACACAACTTCAAGAATGTCCTAAATTCACTGGGTACCAAGCATCAGCATATTACGTCAGTGCTCCATCATTCTTCAAACCACAGACACCACGCGTTAACTCTGTTCTGGTTGCGGCACAACCTGAAGTATCATGGGAGTTTGTTGAACAAGAGACCGGCAGCAACATTAAAGGTTACTGTGGATGACACTGATTACGTTGTTGGATCTACAGAGATACTCTTCTCTGAAAGACCCTTCAATAATAAATATCATGCTGTATGCACACAAATAGTTGTGTATTTCATTAAACATTGAACTAGTTCACTCTTAGTTATTGTATTACATTGCTTGTGCAATATGCTTGTTTATATGTCTGACCACTGACTTCTTTTGGAATAGTTTTAACTCAATATGTTGGATGTTTTGTATGTATTGAAGTTAGTGGTACTTTGAAAATTTGAGGTTTTCTGTTTCAGCCATTTTTGTGTGAACATTTTGGATCACAGTGAGGCCAATGACACCAGCAATGTCATGTTAAAGCATAATAATGTAGTATATACAAATTAACACGTTTATTTTGAGTAAAATCAATATAATTGAATTGCCGCACGCCATTGCAACAAGTGTTGAAAATTGTTAATCGAGGTAATAATGTCCCACATTTTGTAAAGTTCAATGTTTGCAGCAAATCTTAAGATCATATTCGACAAGTACCTGTTTAACACTGCATTGATTCTCTCTCTCTCTCTCTCTCTCTCTCTCTCTCTCTCTCTCTCTCCCTCCCCCTCCCTCTCTCTCTCTCTCTCTCTCTCTGACTTTCAGCAGAAGTCTCGGGCAGCCCATCATTCTCCTCTGCACATGAAAGCCATCCATCATGAATGATTCTAGAGGAGAGCGAAGTTCCCCCCTCTCCTCTTTGAACACTCTCGCTGCATAATAAACAGGTCAGGCCGTTTGAAGTAATGAGACAGAGAAAAACAATAGCCAGTCAATTCACGGCACAGAGTTTCTTCAATAGCGGTTACGCACCGCTGGCCTACTGTACACATTAAAAAAGACCTGCAAATATACAGTCAGACGTTCATATGTGCACACTTTTGACAGCCACAAAAGGATTTGGGCCTGTGGCCAGTTGATCAACATGACAGGCATTATGGGTGTAACTCAGTGGAGAGAGGGAGGATGACAGGCTAGGCTCTTCGGCCCCAGGGACACTCTGAGTACACACAAACACACATCAATGAGCCCAGACCCCAATTGGCCTGCGTGTGTGTGTGTGTGTGTGTGTGTGATGCTTGTAGAGGCAGGTTGTTGTTTACATGGGGCTCATGTTTATTCTAAAGTCAGTTATACCTCGCTGCCTCAGGCTTGGTTCCTATTAAACTGCCGCCGACTGACTCTCCCCCCTTTATTTATATTTCTCCCTCTCTTTCTCGCTCTGTCGCTCTCTATCTCTTCTTTCTCCTGTGTGTCTATTCGATGCTCCAAACCATGCTCTTTAAATGGAGGTGACGACTGGTCAGCGTAGTCTGAGCATGTGTGAGTGGACAGCGCCACGTCTGTGTGTCTACAGTTGAACACGGCTACAAAGTTTTGGGAAAACAGTTAAAAAGAAATAGAAAAGTGGATCAATATTGAATTATCATGTTCTAGCTCTCATAACTTGGCCCACTCAACAATGGGGAGAGACAAGGTCATGAGAGAATAAATAGCAGGCAGACCAGCTAATGATCTATCATTCTGGACAAGCGGCTGCACCGAGAGCGGGCCGGCTGACAAGATCATTAATAAAAGCTGCTGGGAGAGTGATCGATCGGCTTGATGGATGATCAGAGCCACAAATACTATAAAACACCTGGATGTCAGGCCTCGTCCCTCTGAAGCGAGGAGGGAAGGAGTGTGTGTGTGTGTGTGTGTGTGGACTACCCGTCTTTTAAAAAATCCAGATTAGTTAAATGGGATGAAGCCTCAACCTCTGAAACTATCCCGGATAAGGAATTAAATGCTGCAGCCCTGTGTGTGTGTGTGTATTTTTATATACGTATGCATGTGTAGGTATATACGTGTGTGTCTATTTAAATATGTCTGTGTGTGTGTATGTGTGTGTTGTGTGCGTACGTGTGCTACAGTCCATGTGCTGCGTTCCACAGAAGCTCAGTGTGAGAGCATCAGTGTGATTTGAGGTAGATCAGGGAGTCAGCAGGTGCCCTGCAGTACAGTCCACCGTAGTGTAATGGGAGGTATTTATTATTGACGCGCTCACTTCACACCATTACTGAGCTCTGTGGTGGTAACCTCCGTCTCCCCTGCCTTTCTCCCCCTCTCTGCTCTATCTGTAGTATCTCAGCGTGGCACAGTATCTCTTTTCATCTACACACACACACAAACACACCTTACTCAGCAGTTCAAATAGATTCCTAATCTTTTCAGTGACAGACAGCAGGGAGAACGAGTTCAGAAGGAGTGTAGTCTCCTTGCATGGCTGCGTGTATCAATATCTGTACATTGATCTGGCCTCGCCTCTCCACCCGTCCAGATATAGATTGGTTTTCCCAGCAGGTATCTGTGCCTAGGATCTGACTGATGGGCGGTGTGCGTAGGGGAGGGCATATTGAACCAGGGTGTCCCGCACGCCACAAGACCGTTGGGCTGCTGAGCAAAGAGCGTGGGGGGTGTGGGGGCGGATCTTCAGGCAAGGTTACACATCATACAGACATGGACATTGGGGAGATCAATGATGTGATGGTAAATAAAAGGGCGCGTAATCAAAATGAGGGTAGGTTTTTTTCCAACCTAAAATAACATTCATACATATTTTTTATTTTTCCTTTGTTAAAAAAAAACATCCTATGCTTACTATGATGTTTGCTTTGAATATATGAAATCATAAAGCAGATAAACACTGTTCCACAAATAAAAAAGTGCGTAAACCGACTTTAGGTGGGTTTTAACCTCGACTACATCCCTGGTCTCGATTAGTAACTAGTCCGTGTGTGTATGTGCGTTTACCCGCATGTGCACGTGTGTGCTGTTGTCGTCGTTGCTGTTGTCCTCAGTGCCTGACCATAAATCAGAGGCCCCCGGGCCGTGGGATTGCCCGGCTCGTGCCTCTACGTGTAATTACAAAGCTGACATTTAAACAGCAGCGGCCATATTTCACTCCCACCAGCGCCGGACCCAGAGTGGTCTACGGATGGAGTAAAAGTTTCCAGGATAGAAAAAAATATAAAAAGGCAGGCAGGCAGGGAAAAAATCAATAAGAGATAAAATGCATTCTAATGCCTTGTTAATGGACCCGCATATTAATTATTTAACCGTGGCCATTTTGTCTGCTCATTAAAGTGGCAGATGAGAGGAGAAATGTGCAGCCTTGTTCGGCCCTTCTCTGCTCGGCCAGGGTTGTTGCCACCGAACACGGGATTCACAGCGGCACAAGACCGTAGTTTCTGATTGCCTGTCGTAAAAATGCAACTTGTAACGTAATCCGTTGAATTATTCCAGCTCAGTCGTGTCATGTCATTACTTTGTTATTGGGTTTAGATTCGTTTTCCTTCCAAATCTATAGAATATAGGTACGGTAAAAGGACAATGCGTTCCAACGTACAGACTGTAGTTCTAACACCATTTATATCATCACCTACAACTATAGTAATCCATTACTTTGAATGAAAATGTTGCATGTGTCTGTACTGTTCCCTTAAAATATGGTTGGGGATAATCCGACTGGGAGAATCGTTTCTGTTCAAAAGTGCTTGTTCAGATGGAGCTTCAACACCCAAAAAACTGGAACGTCCATTGCTGCTGGCAGGATGCCAGTTTTGAAAACCTCTGTGAAGATTTCCCACCGCACTTCTTTCATCGGCAACCGTTTTTGTATTTCTTCTGTGGCACATTTATCTCAATGCTTGTGCACATGGAGTTTTTGCAAGATGTACAAGCTTGTGTTTTGCCAGTAATTTGCTTAAATGCAGCTGTAAAAGTAATTTATCGAAGGCTTCCCTAGCACTCTCATACTAGATATGGCTTTAAAGGAAGAATCCACCCTGAAACACTTTAATATACCGGTACTTGTATTTAACAGCTATTGGCACTGTACCCATTTCTGGGTGCATTGTGTTGTTTTTTCTTATTCCCACAGGCAACTGGCCAAACGTAGACAACGTGACATCACATTGAGATATTTCCATTGCAGCTACAATGGAGTTTGATGGCAGAAGAAAATACAACTATTTAAAACATCAACGTTAAATATCAGGTTTTGGTGTCAATCCCTCAAAATCAAAGAGCTTCTTTCTAGACTCACCATTTTGCACCGACGTTCAACAATCATACAGGGAGAACTCCAACGTAAAGGAGGCAGACTGGCAGATTTCTCCACCGACAGAAGCCTCGGTAGACCAGAATGCAATGCAGCCACAAGTCACATTGCATTTTAAGTAAGAGGCACGAGTCGTTTGTTCTGTACAAACTGACTTTCTCACTCTTGCTAACGCTATCGCTCTGTCCGCCAACACATATAAACAACCCACAGCTGACTGGAACAACTTTCCGGCACGTCGTATGGTTGTCAAAAGTCATTCTGGGAAATGTAGGAAATCACTAAGTTTAGTAGAAGAAGACGAGGCAGGTTGAGGGAAAGTGGATACAACAAAAAGGTCAATTGTAACACGCATTGAACATCACAGATTGATGATATGACGACAGAGTATCTGAGGGTAGATACCTGCTGTATGTCCATATAGAGACTAGCTGATATGAGCGAAGAATACGTTGCAAAAAATATCCATCTCAATAACTAATTCAATCTAGCACTGAGTCTGGTGCTTTTCTTATTCTTAAAGGGGAGTGAGATCATGTCACTTGCGGTCAAGTGTCATTGTGTTGGTTCTGGAGGAGCGATGGGCCTCATGCACTATACTGACACGCTCTGATACAGAAACAAGTGGAATCAACTTACCGCAATGACTAGATGTCTCACCACAAAACAAGGCGTCAAGAGGTAAAGTGACTACATGACTCGTTAAGATTCATATTTCTGCAGCGTCGGCCTCAGGAATTGGAAGTGGCTTTTAATGCGGTGAATAGGGCTGAGGGTGTGGATGCTACTATTAGCCGCGTGGGCCGGTAGTTAGGAAATGGGGCTGTGAGGGAATTAAAATGCCTCTTTGGCCCGCTGTCAGCCGGCGTCTGCGTGACGGGATTCCTAATGACACTGCAGCAGCCATTGCCACAAATTGCTTTGACTTGATTTATTTCTCCTTCTTTTACCACCGCCACCCCCAGCTCCTCCTCCCTCCTCCCGACATTGCCATTCAAGCATTCAGTTTCTCTATCTGTCTCCCTCCCTCTCTCTATCTCTCTCTCTCTCTGTCTCTCTCTCTCTCGCTCTCTCCTCCTTTCCCCCTCGCTCTTTCTCATGCGCACACATGTAGACACATTGAGCACGACGCCTCCTCTTGCGCACCGTGCCAGTGGCAGGGAACATCTGTCTCTCGGTCCCCCTGCCACACAGCGTTAGAGTCAGGGAGGGTCGCTCCCTCGACTGGACGGTCTGGAAAGGCCTCGAGGCGGAGCAGAGCTGGCTGGGGTGTGAGGGCGACCAGGCGGAAACTTGTCCCCGGGTCCATCCTGGCTGCCTGCCTCGTGCCCTGTGTGCGTCTGCGTGTGTGTGTGTGTGTATAATATATCATTTGGGAAGCATAGGCATTGATTTTGTAGGTCAGAGGGCGCCAAGGCATCAAAAACGACCAATGGCTGCTTCGTTCTGTGTGATCCGAGTTGTTTCGCATATATTTGATGCTCGCGAGTGTCGTCCTGATCGACTTTGTGCCACTCTATGTGTTCGGGGCGCAGCAGTCCTGCACGTGTGTGTGTGTGTGTGTGTGTCTTTCGTTCTTGCATCCCTGTGCTCTGCCGCTGTTTGGCCACTTTTAATCTCCTTACATTTAGACTGTTTAAATGGTCTCAGTTCAGTTCAGTTCCTATTTACCTAACCAAAGTGGAATGCTATCAGAGGCAGCAGGCAATAGTCTGCCAGTCACACAGCAGATAACTCCTTCATGCAGCGACAGCCCAGATAAGGAGGATGTGTGTGTGTGTGTGTGTGTGTGTGTACTGTTTAATCAAATGGTGGAGGAGATGGAGGATGATCAGGGAGCCAGGTGTGCTTAAAGGACCTTTTGGTTCCTTTCTCTCTCTCTCTCTCTCTCTCTCTCTCTCTCTGCCTCTCTGTCTTACCCGTTCTTGTTCTTCACTCTCTCTCTCTCTCTCTCTCTCTCTCTCTCTCTCTCTCCCCCTCTCTCACCCTGAATCTCTCTTCATTCTCGTCTTTCTCATTTTTCCTCTCTCAATCACTCCCATTTCTATATCTCTCCCTGACTCTCTCTTTCCATATCCATCCATCTCTCTCTGTGCCCTTTTCGGTCGGCGAGGTATTTATCATCTTTATACCTGGAGGTTTGAGGGCCACGCGTTGGCCTGATAGATGGGCCAGCCACCGATGTGCAACCACCTCAGGAGACACAAACCAGACAGCTATTTAGTAGCTGAACAAGACACATTGCTTTTCTTTTTATTGTTTTGAAACTGCTCGGATGCGTGCGTGGGCGGGGAAAGGGAGGTTTTGGGAGGAAGACTGAAAGAAGACGGCAGATGCTCCCTTCTTGTCCAGGAAAACACAACGACTGGACACAGGATGGACCGTTATCCATCTACGGTTGCAGGGCCTTGGTATCACTGTGTTGCTGACAAGTCTCTTGCGCTGACAATGATGACTTTGTGTTGTAGCAAGCATGAAGCACTCAGGCCGCCTCCCTCCCTGCTATGGAGACTGCAGCAAGGGAGCACTCGGGGCAAGGGCACTCGTAGCCAGGAGGGGAGTGAGTGTGTGTGTGTGTATGAGAGAGAGAGAGAGATAATTTTTGTGTGCATTTGTCTTCTCTGTGCTTGTGTGTACGTGTGTGTGAGCGTCTGGAAAGCTGCATGCCACTGATTTGCGTTTTATGAATCTTGAATATCGTAGCTAATTGTGAAAGTAGAAACCAGGATTCAAACTTGCGCTGAGGGCAGCACAGCACACTGGTTCTGTGACACACAGAGCTCCTGTCTCAAGCAGTCTTTACTGTGTGACCTGACCTAGACCTGCTTAATGCTGCCCTGCTTTATGATGCTCACACACCAGAAAGCCTCAGCGTGGAGCTGAATGTGCTACAGAACTGCCACCCAGGCATGCAGACGTACATACATGGGACTTATGGTTAACATGTAACACGCATGCTGAGACAGGGAGGCTGTGCGCTCCGGTGGGCTCGTATAGAGATATCATCTGTGTGTGGAGATGGGGGGGGGTTGG
>OMOT01088888.1:0-10765 GCA_900312575.1 Acanthochaenus luetkenii | reverse complement strand
TCTGTAAAATGAAAAGGAAGTGAAAGCTAGATTTATTACACAATTATGGCTTAAAATAGCTACCATCTTTTTTACAGGGAGGAGCTCATAATATTTAGACAGCATTTGTTTCTAAATCTTTTTTTAAATTTTATATAAACTATGATACAAGCGTGAAAACGATCTACAGTGATGTAAAACAGCATTTTCTAACTACACAGTGTTGTGAAAGGAACTCATAACCGTAGAGAATGCGCCAGCTAAAGCAGTCATGTGAATACAGGTATGAACTGATCCAGGAGACGGAAGGTAATAAAGGGGCGCTGCCTCTGGTGCCGCTCCCCTACTTCACATTATGAAGTAATGTTTACAGGCTTAGGTTAACTTAGTCACAGTTTTCTTTAATGTGTGTGTCTGTATTTCAGTCTTATATCCAGATGTCCAGCAGCTGCTGGTCAGTAAAGAAGAGGTTCCCCCTGAGCAGCAGGAGTGGAGCCCCAGTCTGGACCAGAAGGACCCAGAGCCCCCAAACATTAAAGAGGAACAGGAGGAACTCTGGACCAGTCAGGAGGGAGGGCAGCTTCAAGGGCTGGAGGAGGCTGATGTCACCAAGTTCCCATTCACTCCTGTCCCTGTGAAGAGTGAAGATGATGAAGAGAAACCTCAGTCCTCACAGCTTCATCAAAGCCAAACTGAGGAGAACAGAGAGGCAGAGCCTCTAGCCAGCAGCTCAACTGAACAGATGAAACCAGAAGCTGGTGGAGAGGACTGTGGAGTATCAGAACCAGACAGGAACTTAGATCCAGCTAGTGGTTTACAACCAACTAGTGATGACCAGACTGCAGACTGTTCTGAACCTGAGACTGAAGACAGTGATGATTGGAAGGAAACTAGTGATCCTCAATCGGGTTTAGACTCACTGGAAAACAATGAAGTCCTTGTAAATCATACTGAGGAGAAACTGTTTAGTTGCTCGGTTTGTGGCAAAGGATTCAGACGGAAAGGACATCTGCAGGCACACTGGAGAAGCCATACAGGGGAAAAGCCATTTGACTGTACAGTTTGTGGTAAAAGATTTAGTCAAAAGGGAAGTTTGAGGACACACATGAGATTCCATACTGGGGAGAAACCTTTTCACTGTTTAATTTGTGGTGAACGGTTTAGTCAAAAGGGAAATTTGCAGACGCACATGAGACACCACACAGGGGAGAAACCCTTTAGTTGTTCATTTTGTGGTAAAAGATTCAGGCAGAGGGGAGAGTTGGGTTCACACATGAGAAATCATACAGGGGAAAAGCCGTACAGCTGCTCAGTTTGTAACACAAGTTTTAGTCACAGAGGGACATTGGTTATACACATGAGAAGCCATACTGGGGAGAAACCGTTTAGTTGCTCAATGTGTGGTAAAAGATTTAGTGATAAGGGTAATCTGAACAGACATGTAAGAGTCCACACAGGGGACAAACCATACATTTGCAGTATTTGTGGGAGAATATTTAATCAGTTGAACTACCTCAGAAACCACAAGTGTATTGGTGAAGCTGAAGAGCTGCTGGTTGAGCTGAACTGTTCAGCAGTAACAGCACAAGAACCTAGAGACACATGACGGTACGTGTTTCATACATAAGAGTTAAAAACAAACACTTTATGCCTTTCAGGAACTTTGTCATTATTTCAAGACACTGGAATGTAGGGAAACAGAAACTGCAAAGAGACTCTTGGTATCTTGAGTGTATTTATACATTTGGACTTGTAGTCCTTTAGCCCCAGCTTCTTTCTTTCTGTTGTATATCACGTTCTGCTCGTCTTTATTCTGGATTAGTCTGTGTGGATAAACATCGGCTCCTATTAAGAAATTACTTTGTCAGTGTTACTTTTTCAGACTTTTTAAATACGCTTGGTTCTTTCTCCGTCGGAAGTACACATGACGACGTCACACTCGTGCGCCACAGCTGTCTTGTTGGCGCTTTAGCCGCAGAGCTCCGTAGCAGAGTCGAGTTCCGGTCTCTGTGTGAAGATGTGTGAAGTCCAGCGGCTGCGCGCGGCGGTGCAGCAGCGACTAGCTGCGGCTGCTGAAGAGATATTTGGGCTGTTTGAAAGAACGATAGCAGAGTACGAAGAAGAGATTGGTCGCCAACGCAGACTGCTGGAAGAAGTTGTGAAGCCTGAGATCCAGATCAACACAGCAGGTTTGTAGAAGGTTCTTCCTCCACTGATCTCATCAAAGTGACAGGTCACCGCTTTTACACGATGTGACGAGCTGCTACTTTAAACTATCTGACTGAGCGGGAGGACGGAGGCCATCTTGTGCTCGTTCTTTAGCTAATGGCTAACGGTTCTCTTTCACGGCTACGTGAAACAAAATAAAGTAAGACCGGAAGTTTGGTGATATGGCTTTCAAAGTAAATCTAGCCCAACCCAACATTGACCGAATTTGTATAGACTTAAAAACAACAACTCTATAACTAAAATGATGTCTAACAAAAAACGGTAAAATTTCCATCATTCAAAAAATTGCCACAAAAGTGAAATATTGTGTTTATACTCTAATATACTAATATTTTATACGTTTTATTTAGGTAAAGTATGAAGATCCATCAAAATTATTTTGTGATTGCTGCGGTTATTGAATGTGTTTAAAGTGTTTGGTTAGCCGCCCCGTCATTATGTCAGACCTGTAAACAACTTTTTTTAAATGTCATCCCATCCATCCAACCATGTTCTGGCCACTTATCCAGTTCAGGGTTGTAGTGCCTTTCCCCCGCTACTTCCTCCACTTTCTCCAGGGAATCCCAGGCATGCAGGGAGATGTAGTTCCTCAGCGTGTCCTGGCCATGCCCAGTACACATCCATAGGCCCCTTTACCAAATGCCTGAACCTCCTCAACTGGCTCCTCTAAATATGCAGGAGCAGTGCCTCCACTCGTAGGTCCTCCTGGATCACCAAGCTTCTTCATCATTTTTGCCACTTATATCCACAATTTAATAATTTTGGTTGCCACCCAATCATTGAGGTAACGGTCAGAACAAAGACAGATCTGTAAATCGAGGGCTTTGTTGTGTGGCTCAGTTCTCTCTTCACCACCACAGTCCGATACAACACGTGCATTACTGCATGTTACCGGCGGTCAATCTCAAAATCCCTTCTACTCTTTATTTGTGAATACGAATCTGAGATACCTGAACTCCTCCACTTGGAGTCGCTGCTTACTGCCCACCTGAATGCAACAAGCTTTAGCTTTGCAGGTGCTGACCTTCATCCCAGACTGCTCCAGTACACATTGTCTATTGAGTACAAAAGAATGACATAATCTGCAAACGGCAGAGATGCCACCCAGTGTCACTGAACCAGATATTCTCCTCACCGTGGCTGATATCGTCAGTGAATATCACGAATAGCAGGGGGAACTGCAAGCATCTTTGTTGGAGTCTGATGCTCACGTTGAACCAGCTTCAGTTAATGACAAGGATGCAAATGCAGCTCTCTGAGTGTATAGGGACCAAAATGGCTCACAACAGCGACCCCAGCATCCCATACCTCCACAGCGCCTCCTACAGGATACACCTGGGAACACTGTCATAAACCTTTTCCAAATCCATAAAATGCACGTAGACAGGATTAGCAAATTCCCATGCCCCCTCGATTATCTGTGACATTAAAAAGCTGACCAGGACGAAATCTGTATTCACTCTGAATCTGAAGCTCGACCACTGCAAAGAGTCTTCTTTCCAGCAAATTGGCATAGGCTTTCCAGGGAGTCTGAGCAATGTGTTTCTGTAATAGTTGGAACACATCCTCCGGTCCCCCCCCCTTTAAAAAAATAAATAAAGGGGACCACCAATCCAAAGGTACTGTTCCTGAAATCTGCACAACATGAAAGCCGTGTCAGTATTTCAGGGCAGAGCTCATCCAGCCCCAGCACCTCGCCACAATGGAGCTTTCTCTGAAGAAATGGGCTCAGATTCGCCAGAATCTTCCAGCAGTTCCTCAAACACTGACAGTTTTCCTTAATGCGTGTATGTCTGTATTTCAGTCATACCTCCAGACATCCAGCAGCTACTGGTCAGTGAAGAAGAGGTTCCCCCTGAGCAGCAGGAGTGGAGCCCCTGTCTGGACCAGAAGGACCCAGAGCCCCCACACATTAAAGAGGAACAGGGGGAACTCTGGATCAGTCAGGAGGGAGAGCAGCTTCAAGGGCTGGAGGAGGCTGATGTCACCAAGTTCCCATTCACTCCTGTCCCTGTGAAGAGTGAAGATGATGAAGAGAAACCTCAGTCCTCACAGCTTCATCAAAGCCAAACTGAGGAGAACAGAGAGGCAGAGGCTCTAGCCAGCAGCTCAACTGAACAGATGAAACCAGAAGCTGGTGGAGAGGACTGTGGAGTATCAGAACCAGACAGGAACTTAGATCCAGCTAGTGGTTTACAACCAACTAGTGATGACCAGACTGCAGACTGTTCTGAACCTGAGACTGAAGACAGTGTGGAAGACCTGAAGGACACTAGCAAACCTCAGTCAAGTTCTCATAACAGGAAGAGGCCCTTTCGATGCTCAGTTTGTGGTAAATATTTTGGCCGCAGGGGACATCTGGATGAACACATGAACAGTCACACAGGGCATAAACCATTTAACTGTACAGTTTGTAGTAAAAGTTTTGGTCAAAAGGGAAATTTACACGCCCACATAAGATTGCACACAGGGGAGAAACCCTTTAATTGCACAGCTTGTGTTAAAAGATTTTTTCGGAAGGAAGATTTGCGGAGACACATGAGATTCCACACAGGGGAGAAACCTTACGGTTGCTCAGTTTGTGGCAAACGGTTCAGCCGGAGTGGAGCAGTGGTTTTACACATGAGAAGTCATACAGGGGAAAAGCCTTTCAGCTGCTCAGTGTGTAACAAAAGTTTTAGTCGGAGGGGGACATTAGCTACACATGTGAAAAGACACATTTAGTTTGGAGAAACATCTGAACACACGATAATTCATTCAGTGAAGACACATTTTAGTTACCCAATTTAAACATTCGGCTGCAAAGGAAACCAGGGACAAACCATTTAACTGTAGTTTGTGGTAAATTATTTGGTGTAAAGGAGCATTTGCACACATGAGACACAACACAGGGGAGAAACAACAAGTTGCTCAGTCTGTGGTAAAAGTTTTGTTCAGAAGTGTAATGTGAAGGCACACAAGACTCCATACTGGAGAGATACCATTCAATTGCAGTGTAAGTGGAAAAATATTTAATCAACATTAAAATGTTTAGTTGGCATTCACAGATGACGAGCCAGTGTGCTGGTGAAGCTGCAGAGCTGCTGGTTGAGCTGAACTGTTCAGCAGTAACAGCACAATAAACTAGAGGCGCATCATGATAGTCCATCATTCAGGAGGAAACCCAATCCCTTCTACCCTGAAGAAGGCGCAAGCCGACACACGTTGGTGTGCTTTTAGCCCGCTGAATTAAAGGCCTTTTACACATTTGTCAAACCTACCTTGAGTGCCCGGACCATTTATGCCATTTTTTGGTCATAACTCTTCCGCTCTCTTGAATATTAATCCCTTCCATGAGCACCAGTGGTTTGAGGGACACCTCTCTCCCTTCTAGTCTATGTTGTGGTTAGGGGTTTCCACTAGCCATTTCTTTTGTCGACCAACATGGCCGGTAAGATTTCATTAGGCTATGGCATTCAGTCCGAGCCCATTTTAATACTATTTAAATTGTGCTTAGATATAATTATTTTCAATGGCCATTATGACCGGAGAGATTTAAATATGTCAGACTTCCAACAGATATTTCCGATCACATTTTGTAATTACATAAATGTGATGTGGTAGCCAGTGAAATCGGTGTTGTGCATGGCTGGGTTGGTATGGTGCAGGTGTTTTATGACGCTAAAACAATAAAGCCAAACCATACGCCAACCACAAAGGGTAGCTGCCTGCAGAAGGGAAGAGACAGAGTGTTGGGAACAGCCAGCTTTAATAGGTTGAGCAGAGACCCGCCCAGGTGAACCCCATTACCCCTGACGGCCCTCCTACCACTTCCTGCCAGCCCTCTGCAACAGAGCCAATGATGTTCACAGAGTGCAGCAGGCGGGTCGTCACACGGGTGTTGTTTAGCACAAGTACAATCAATAATGGTGAATTATTTTTATATTGAGATGGGATTCCTCTCACATTCAAGTCAATGTACCGATACCCATTTTGAATTTATACATGTTGAGTTACAGTGTTGTGCAAGTTCACACTTCACAAGAGCTAGCTCAAAGTTCAGTTCACATAGATTAAAATGAACTAGTTCAGGTTCATAGTTCATCATTTTGAATTTTGAACTAAGTTCACAGTCCCATAAAATGAACTAGTTCACGTTCTTCCGGTTTTTAAAAAATTCCATTCTTTTTCAGTAGAACCTCCTCCTACCCCCTCCTTTTATGAGTTTCCTTTTCTTCGCCTCAGACTGAATATGTTTATATATATATATCAGCAGTCACTTATCAGCTCTGTAACTGTTTTATCATACTGTGCACACAAAACACTTTTAGAAAATGTACTTGGTCTAATTTAGTCAGTATTTACTGATCCTCATTTTTAGTAATTGCATTCACTTTATTTTACTTGTTTTCAATTAATATTCATAAATGTTTTCTTACTGTAAGCACATTGTACCTTTTTGCTTTTGAAAATAAACATTATCAAATGGATTTATTCTCCCGTGCCATAGTAAGCAGCCATTCAATGAGAAATATGTTTTAAGTATTAAGATAGTTTCCCTTCTATGTATGTTTTATACATCAACTAACTTAGTTTTGTTTGACAATGTAATTGTATCATTTGA
This sequence comes from Acanthochaenus luetkenii, assembly GCA_900312575.1. NCBI lineage: Eukaryota > Metazoa > Chordata > Actinopteri > Beryciformes > Stephanoberycidae > Acanthochaenus > Acanthochaenus luetkenii. The sequence goes on along the minus strand of OMOT01088888.1, from coordinate 3,954 downwards.
TGTTGCAAAAAAATCGAATGTTCGTCATTTTAATGGATGTTCAGCCACTTCCTGAAAAACCTAGTTATGATCCCACTTTTCCAAATAATTTTAGACCCATTTCTAAACTGCCCTTTCTATCCAAGGTTCTAGAGAAGGTCGTACTTCATCAGTTACTGTCTTTAAAAAAAAAATTTAGATTCAAGATTCAATCGTTGTATTTGCCGGGTATAGTGTGGGAAGAGAAATAGTCCAGACCTCAGGAGACCAGAAGGGGAAGGGTGTGATTGTGTGTAATAGTAGACTGTGAGGGGGAGTAATCAAAAGTTTACATACACTTGTAAGGAACATGTGTATCATGGCAGTCTTGAGTTTCCAATGATTTCTACAACTCTTATTGTTCTGTGATGGAATGATTTGAACACATCACGTCCTTCTCACAAAAAACATTCATGAATTTTGGTTCTTTTATACATTTATTATATGTCTTCTGGAAATATGACAATTTGCTGGGTCCAAAATATACACACAGCAACTTGAATTATATATTTTGGTGATGTAGAAAGTTGTCAATCAAATTTGATTTATGATTGACTACAGCTGGTCACTTCTGAGTCCATTTAAATAGGGCTCGTTTGATACACTCAGACTGAGCCACAAACGCTACAAGATCAACTGTGCAAACAATTGTTTGCAAGTATAAAGTGCAGCATAGTTGTGTCACTGCCACCATCAGGAAGAAAACGCAAGCTATCGTCCTGCTGCTGAGAGAACATTGGTCAGGATGGTCAAGAGTCAACCAAGAACCACCAAAAAGCAGATCTATGATGACATAGAAGCTGATGGAACACAGGTGTCAGTGTCCACAGTCAAGATGTTTTACATCACCATGGGCTGAGAGGCTGCCGTGCAAGAAGGAAGTCCTCGCTCCAGAAGCGGCACCTTAAGTTTGCTGCTGATCACATGGACAAAGAAAAGGCCTTCTGGAGGATAAATTGAGCTATTTGGCCACAATGACCAGAAATATGTTTGGAGGAGTCAAGGTGAGGCCTTTAACCCCAAGAACACCAGACCTACCATCAGGCATGGTGGTGGTGGTATTATGCTCTGGGCCTGTTCTGCTGCCAGTGGAACTGGTGCTTTACAGAAAGTCAATGGAATAATGGAGGAGGATTACCTCCAAATTCTTCAGGAAAACCTCAAATCATCAGCCAGAAGGTTGGGTCTTGGACTCAGGTGGGTGTTCCAACAGGACAACGACCCCAAACACACATCAAACGTGGTAAAGGAACCGCTAAATCAGGCTAGAATGAAGGTTTTAGAATGGCCTTCCCAAAGTCCTGACTTAAACCCCATCGAAAACATGTGGACTGTGCTGAAGAAACAAGTCTGTGTCAGAAAGCCAACAAATCTGTCACAAGGAGCGGTCGGAGATTCAACCAGAAGACACAAGCTTGTGGATGGCCACCAAAAGAGCCTAATTGAGGTGAAACTGGCCATGGTACATTTAACCAAATATTAGCATTTCTGTATGTATATTTTTGACCCAGCAGATTTTGTCACATTTTCAGAAGACCCATAATAAATGTGTGTTCCAATCATTCCATCACAGAAAAACAGAGTTGTAGATATTATAGGAAACTCAAGACTGCCATGACAGTCATGTTCTTTATAAGTGTATGTAAACTTTTGACTACAACTGTATACTGTGTATGTTTTAACATTTTCAATATTGATCACAAAGCAGGACGTTTCCCTATCGATGAGAAGGTTCAACGCTCCGGGGATTGTGGACGTCGTCATCCATGGACCGTGATGGGGATCCTTTACAGGATCAAAGGGGGAACTGTTGGGGAAATTAATTATCATATGTATATATTACAATGTTTTATAATAACATTATAAGTGTTGTGCTAAGTCAGTTATTACAACTATTGTGTCAGCCATCTAAAGAGATAACTCAGTCACAAGTTCTCCGGACATTCCGGGAACTGTGACGTCAACATGATCATGTGAATAAAGCTGCAACCTTGGAAAGAACTGACTCGTCTGACTCATTGATCAAAGGCCGATTTCCTTTCAAACAGACGGCAAATAATTATTTGCTTCAGCATTTGCGAGAAATTTGATTTTGAGACCAGTTCCGCAGCACAGTGGCAGTGAATGGAGAGAGAGGAAAAAACACTATTCTCCAATCCCCTCACACGGAGAACAAGAGCAAACGATAACAGATAATCGCCCCTTATATCATGGCCAGGAAGCTGCACACCCCAAGGTACTACCAAAGTTCAACATCACGTGAAAAACTAACATTCCCCCAACATGACATAAATTACAATATCTAATCTAATCATGTTTATTTATAAAGCCCTTTTATACAAGCATGTCTCAAAGGGCTTTACATACCATCATATAATATATAATATCCTACGTCATATACATACAACAAAATTAAACAATTGCACTGTTTGCCTTGTATGGCTTTACACGTAATGGCAATGCGACTCCTGATGTACGACGTGCCCTTTTACACGTTGTATTACTTCGACAACGTTTAAGCGGTTTAGTCACGCAGGCCTTTATTTTGAAGGTTGTGGGGGAAAGGAAGTCCTACGGGAAGAGAAAGACTTAACGTCCCGTGACGAGTTCTTTAGATACTTGTTCCGGTATTTACTTCCCTTATTGGTGTATTCGTTTATTTATTGGTGTGGTTGGATAAAGAAGATTAATAGCAGGTTTCTGGATCCATACTCCTGCTAATTGGTGGCAATAATGCACAAACACGCTGTTTGCCAACCGCCATGAAAGGTACACGAAGAAGACTAAGAAGGAGAAGAAGAAGACGTCCTTTCTGAGAGTCGAGTGAAGATGTGTGAAGTCCAGCGGCTGCGCGCGGCGGTGCAGCAGCGACTAGCTGCGGCTGCTGAAGAGATATTTGGGCTGTTTGAAAGAACGATAGCAGAGTACGAAGAAGAGATTGGTCGCCAACGCAGACTGCTGGAAGAAGTTGTGAAGCCTGAGATCCAGATCAACACAGCAGGTTTGTAGAAGGTTCTTCCTCCACTGATCTCATCAAAGTGACAGGTCACCGCTTTTACACGATGTGACGAGCTGCTACTTTAAACTATCTGACTGAGCGGGAGGACGGAGGCCATCTTGTGCTCGTTCTTTAGCTAATGGCTAACGGTTAGCTAACAAAGCTGCGTAATGCGAATAAAATTAAACTACGACCGGAAGTGAAGTGATTTGCCCTTCAAACTAAAAGCGCAACATATCGCCGTTGGATGATTTATCCTAAAGGCTCCAGTAGCCAGTGTCAGTGGTCATTGCATCGTTGTTTTTGCGGTGGGACGGATGTTAACTCTAAAATTGGGTTCTAGTCATGATAGTGCTCTGAAAAACGACATCTCAAAAGACCTGCAGGTCAGGTGTACTCTGGGACGTGCGGTCAGGGGAGGCAGGTGAGGCAGAGCAAAAAAATAAATAATGATAACATAAAATGAATATTAATATTTGTCCACTGATCTTTATGTATGACTAATTTCGAAAAATTGTATGGTCAAAATCGCTGAATTTGCATATTTCCTGTTCAAATACAGGGGTGAAACGCGAGGTGCGGCAGCAACGAGCCGAGCTTCACCTCTGAATGCGTAATCCATCACAAACTGGGTTGATACATGCAATTGGCCCGTGCCTGTTGCCGTATCTCTGCATGTCGCCAATATAATGTTTGCAGATACGCTTATATACCCGGATTTTCCACAGTCTGGCTAATGTGTTTAACCATTAAAGTTTAATGTTTGTAAGTGACATATTTAGTTTTGCTGATGGGACATAAAACCACAGTGAAAAGCACAAGGTGAGGCAACTAGTATTCTGCCACACTGAGCCAACTGGTGCTTGTTGCTGCTGTCCTACGCAGAGGCGCCAGGCGAGTCAAGTGAAGAAGACGAATGAATGCAAATCTCTAGGGAT
>OMOT01088875.1:24464-38921 GCA_900312575.1 Acanthochaenus luetkenii | reverse complement strand
CTAGTATAGTACAATGTATTTCCATTTGAGATGTCTTACGTTGCACTTTCGTCTAGATGGATGTAAATATTCAGTTGATTCAAGCAGAATCCACCTCATCTGTAACTGGTGAAAGCAGCTTCCTCTTTGACAAATGAGCAAGTTGGACTACAAGGGGAATATTGTCACAGATGCCTTTCATCTGTACCACTGAATCACCGCTTCATGCCCCAAATATCCCCCTGAGCACCCCGGTAAATAACAGTAATGACACTGTGGAGCCATTTGCACAGTAAAACACGTCATCATCATGAAGGCAGTCCCGGTGTTTTGGTTGTAAAATCAGTGGTGTGCACAGCAACTCTCAGGGACAAGGGCACGGTGTGAAAAGCCCCCCGACCCCAATAGGCTGATCCGAGGTGGTTCTGAGGATGCCCACATGTGTGTTGAACATTTGCTTTTATAAGCTCATTCTTATACCTTTGAGAGAACGATTATCTTTTTTAATAACAGCTTAAATGCCCGAGCCTTAATCCAAACACAAATAAAAGCATAGTGCACAGAAAAACAAATCAGTAGAGTGCAGGCTTTTATTATAATTTTCTTTAATTCTCAAATGAATTGACTTTGACCAAAGGAATTGAAGCGTGTTATTGCAGTTGATCGTTACATTTTAAATGTATTCTAAGATTAATTGAAAGATGAATTGAACTGGACTGAGATCTTTATCTTTAGTAATGTCGAAATTAAAAAACGTAAAGTCATATTTTCCCTCTTGTTGAATGATGCGATTTTGACTATGCAGAAATGAGAACCCTGGTTTTGAATGAAGGAGGTGAGTCCACTGAATAGGAAGACCAGCCGCCGCACTCCCTTGGTCTGTTACATTGTTCTAAACGGGTGCCACCTCTCAACATTAAAAGCACCCTTCAACGTCCATCCCATGTGTGTCTTTCCTCCCAACCCCAACCCTTCAACGTCCATCCCATGTGTCTTTCCTCCCAACCCCAACCCTTCAACGTCCATCCCATGTGTGTCTTTCCTCCCAACCCCAACCCTTCAACGTCCATCCCATGTGTGTCTTTCCTCCCAACCCCAACCCTAAGCGTTCCCTTAGGGCAAACTTTATTTCCATTAAAGGAAATGGAGAGACGAGGATTCAAACAGAATTCATGACATCTGTGTCCTATTGGCAGATTTTCACCACTTAATATAGGAGAAAGGAAGAAAGGGAAGTGAGTTTTAAGAGTGATTACTGGGAGAAGTATTTTTGTTTGCGTTAGTGTGTCCTATAGGAATTGGCTCTCAGCAGGAGCCAGTAAGTTCTCCTCCCAAATTGCCCCGGAGATTGCAAGTCTTTCTAAATCCCTGTTTGATTGTGTGTGTGCAAAAACAGTCTCAGTCTTCACAAATTGCATTCGATTCAACACAGCAGCTCTCTCTCTCTCTCTCTCTCTCTCTCTCTCTCTCTCTCTCTCTCTCTCTCTCTCTCTCTACATGCACACACACACACACTCAGGGCCCTGTTTTCGTGCCGGTGGTAAGTAGCGCTGGCGAATTGACAGTTTGTTGTAAACTGAATATTTCTCGCCTCCACCGGGTTTGGCAATTTCGCGGTTCGCAATGAAGGCGTTTGCGTGATTATGGGTTGGGCTGCGAAATAGGAGGTGTGACGATGAAAACAGTCGGCGCTGTGCAAGTTTGGTGTCAAATAGTGAGTTTGCGTTAACGTCCAACTACAGCACCTCTTAATGCAAACGCTCGGTGCAATTTGGTGACTTTATTGAGGCGCATATAGTATATGAACATCGGATTATCTGAAATCACATGTGAATATTGTGAATTTCCCCCCACGTTGAGGCAAATCCTCCAATCCATGGGTAACTTGCAAGCTGTACTCAATTAAGCTAAAAAACTATTTAACCACAGCTTGCGATTATTAAATGCACGGACAAGAAAGACTGAAGCCATCGTCCTAAATCACGAAATCACGACATCGGAGATTCACCAAATTAAGGCCCTCACTCTCTCTCACTCTCTCACACACAAATACACACACTCACAAATACACACACACATACAGACACACACACACACAGAACAAATCATGTCTCAATTAACTGACTATACCATCAGTAGGCCTAATACGACTCATTGAAATTTCAGTTATCTTGAGCTAAATTCAGGCTAAGCTGATGATGTGCTCGATGTGGAACTAATCAGCGCTGAACAAGCTGAACACCATTCGTGTCCAGTCTGTCCTCCCCTCCGTTACTTAGTGACAAATATGGCTGAAGGCTAACGCCTCTCAGAGCCCGGCTTGATGAAATGACTGCAGAAGCTGTTCAGTCGTCTAATGTGCCACATGAACAGGCAGTGGCTTGAGTCATATCACTGAACGTTGATGTCCTACTTCTGGTACACTTGGTGATGACATCAGATTAGATGACTGGAAAGGACAGTTGCCAAACAAACAAGGGGACAAAACACGGAGACTGGTGCCAAAGCAAATTGAATCTGACTCTCTGCTTAAAATGTAGTTTTCGCTCTTGCGTGCGATCGTCCTCCCACAGAGATCACTTGGCAATGTCACGAGGAAATGTTTTAGGCCTTTTTAATGATGTAAATTAATTGGACTTGAAAAGACAGCAGGCAGCAGCCAGTCTCAAAGACGAGCTGCCTTCAGCTGCAGTGCCGTGTCTCAGTTTAAGTCTTGTGTAAAGTTAGTCTCGGAGCGTTCTGCCTAACAGGTAGATTGTTGTGTGACTCACGTGGGGAGCTGACACAGGTCCAGGGTCAGTATATTTGGTGCAGAGGGTTCTTGCTCGAAGCCAAAGTGCGCCCATTACGTAATGTCACAGCCGGAAGACAAATATACGCCAAATATAGCCTGAATGAACTGGGTTGTAAAGACGAGATCTTGGTCGTCCCCTTAGCTCATTTCCTGCTAACTCTCCATGTTAAATAAGACAGAGATAAGAAGCCATGAGCAAACATGTGGGCGAGTGTCAGAGTTTGCAATTAGGGCCAATGCGATAACGCGTCTATCAGGGCTGTGTGTAGCACTAATTTGACAGTGTTTGCTTGCTTGCTCTGGATATTTCATTTTATCCATGCGTAAATGAAGAATTTCTCACAGATCAGCTGTAATCATGAGAATTGATGCTGTATATCTTTAATCAGTCTTGCATGCATAATGAGACAGTGTGGCATATCAATTATGAGCTGCACTCACTGACAGGGTTGACTACCATCATTCTGTTGAATGATGCTGCATGTGAAGGGTATAGGTGCATGTGTAATGCTGCATGTGAAGGGTATAGGTACATGTGTAATGCTGCATGTGAAGGGTATAGGTACATGTGTAACGCTGCATGTGAAGGGTATATGTACATGTGTAACGCTGCATGTGAAGGGTATATGTACATGTGTAACACTGCATGTGAAGGGTATATGTACATGTGTAACACTGCATGTGAAGGGTATAGGTACATGTGTAACACTGCATGTGAAGGATATAGGTACATGTGTAACACTAGTTGTATTATTAAATAGACTGGAGTGTTTTATTTCGCAGATAAGTAATAAATATCAGCTTCATTTTCAGTGAACATGAATTTTGGATGAAGAATAACTTATTCCTCCCAGCACAACGCCTCTGCCTCTGCCAGTACTCATACTAGGGCACATTCATTTTAACACAACCTCCACAGATCGACCATATCCTTGAGAGCGTCGCTGAGAGTGATAACCTCGTATGAGGCCTCTAATTCACAAAGCTCCCCCATATTGGAAAGCAGCTCAAGGTTGCCTGCCATCCACTCTTATGGATTGTCTTGGCTCCAGCTCTCTCTTGCCTGCACCCTGCAGGAGCTCAGACGATTTGCCAATCGTACAACGTTCCCCGTGTGCATGTAGTTTGTTCTGAAACTTTATGAATAGCATATGCCCTTGCCTAGTTGTTCGTCCTCTTTCTTGAATTTAATTTGAAAGAGTCATTTCACATCGGAATGACCTAGAATTATGTTTTGTGGACAAATCAAGCCCCACTATTAATTCCCTTATGCGCTTGGATATCTCTGAGGACCTACTGTACCAGGGCATTTCATGCCACCGAATGGTATTGTGAACTAATGGGCTGCGATTATTATCTGACAGCATCATAGAGGTCCTTGTTATTGTCAGTGACAGTGTATTTTTCCCTGTCACAAACCGGTCTGGCAGAGTGTCTGGTGCTTTCAGCCGCTGCACCGCAATCTTCCTGTCAGGAACATAAACAGAACATCAAAGCTTTCTCTCAAAGGAGAGGTGTTGCTCTCGTGCTCAAGATGGCATAGAATTTCCACTGATGGCGTGGTTGTTGTCCCAGTAGTGGCTTGTGGCTTGTCACTTGGCCACCTGAACATGTTTGCTTTTCTTCCTTTTGACAATACTATTTTCTCTCTAATGGATCGTGATGGTGCCGTAGTGGTTCTATTATGGTGCAGCCTAAGTATCCATCAACCCTCGTTAGTGATCCCCACGAACGGTGCTACAGGAATGGGACAATTATTTTGTAACCTTCTGAACTCTGTACTCGTCTGTACAGGTGGAGGCGTTAAAACGACGTTTAAGTTAGACTTTCTCAGGCTTCCAATTCATTTCAAATATATTGTGCAAATATGTAATCATCAAAATAAAATGACAAGAATGTTTCATGGTAACATTCATGCTATTTGTACATATTGAAAACGTATAGAGTTTCACAGTACATGCTGATACACCGAGTACAAGGACAACTGGATCTCACAGAGAGCGCAAGACATACTATAGACAGTAGACTATAGCAACTAAATTGTGTATTAAGGGGATAAAGAGATAATTGTTTGATTATATCTCTCAATATACATGTTAAAACAGCAGATAAATAATGTTTGCATGACTAACTAACCAACTAAGGACGCAGGTTATTTCTCTTACTTTTAAAGCTACTTATGGGGACATTTTATAGGGAAATGAAGTGCAATCAGAATGAATCAGTCGGAAGGTCAACTGTCCCCCCGGTATTTCATTGGCTTCTGTGATGTTATTCAATAAAGAGAGACAAGGAATAGAGTGGAGAGCGATGTAACTGTATTACCTGAGTTGGGATTTGAAACTGACCATGAAGCCTTTGCACGTGTGCATGATATACAAACATGGTTCACCACCATGTCGTCCCTGGGATGCAGACGAACACAGTCGGACGTTTCAATATCTAGTCCCAGTATCAAACGCGCCATAGAGTCGTGGTACAGGTCATAAAATGTCATAATTCAAAAGAAACAACATTATGAGATCTTGAAGGATGGGGGAGGGAATAGCCACAGCATTTGACACAGCATGCAATATCTTACGCTTGTTCTCTTTCCGTAAACAAGTGTGTGTTTGCGTCGGGACCCACTGAAGGTGCTACAGCGTGTTTGTAATGGTTTTAGTGGTATTTAGTAGTGCATTAGTGGTAGAGCTGTGAGCGGTGGGATTACTCTTCACGCCACGGTGGCGACTCCTGTCCGATGGAGAGGAAATCAATTCCCGAAAAGACATAAATCTGCTTACAGCTTAAAGTGAGGATTTATCCCAATGCCTCAGATTTAAGTATAATGCAACAGCAGCGTGTGCGACATGTATGTCATTAGGTTACTCCTGGCTGCTCCTCTCCACCATCCGATTTTGATAATGGAGGATTTTCATCTAGTCTAGATTATATGCTGAAAAGTGCGCTTCAGACAGATCAGCCTCAGTGGCACAGTGACCATTTGACAATATACTGTTCCTGAGAACCAAACTGAAAGCAGCGGCGTCTGAATTATTCATGTTGTTTAAGTGTAACGCATTTGGTCTTGCTCTAAAAGCGTACCTTAGGCCTCGACCTCGTCCGCCTCTCCCTCACAGCCAAGGGTGGATAGTAATGGATCCCCAGAGAGAGGGATATGGGAGTTATCTATATCTCTCTACCTCTAACTTGGATTTTTCACCCCTTAAATGTATAGGTCATATTGCTCTGCCCGGCTCATTCTCAGCTCTCCACCACCCGTCATCTCCACTGTGCACAAATCCTGATTGACAGAGAGATTGTCCATTACCATATTGCACGGGTGATTGAATCCCCTGCAAGCTTGTTTCTCCTGTGAAAGTACCCTGCATAGACTCTTTACCAGACTCTGCGATACACTGTTCCATTATGGGCCTATCGCGCTGTTTGCAGAATATAGCAAGAACAACTGGATGTCCAATTCTATAGGCTCAAAGACACAGTATGTTATTGCAATAAAGTGTACGACTTCTTACCTTGAATGTAGAGTCAACTTTCAAATAGAGAGTAACTATACTATACGATAAATCTATTCAATACATAGTCAACATTTTGATATTTTTGCCTCTCAAACTGAATCAATAATATCTGCCCTCGTCTCCACTTCGCAGGGTCCCGGGCACGGTTTGAAGACAGCCCACCTCGGATCGCGGAGGACCCCTCGGATTTGATTGTCTCCAAAGGGGAGCCTGCGACCCTCAACTGTAAGGCAGAGGGCCGACCCGCTCCTAATATCGAGTGGTACAAGGAAGGGGAGCGTGTGGAGACGGACAAAGACGACCCGCGTTCTCACCGCATGCTGCTGCCCAGCGGCTCCCTCTTCTTCCTTCGCATCGTGCACGGACGACGGAGCAAACCGGATGAGGGCGTCTACACCTGTGTAGCCCGCAACTACTTGGGAGAGGCCATTAGTCGGAACGCTTCCCTACAAGTTGCCAGTAAGGCATTGTAATATTGATCATAGTCTTTAAAGTGTGTGTGTGTGTGTGTGTGTGTGTGTGTGCATGCATACTATATGTGGGTGGGTGCATGCACGTTGTGTGTGTGCAATATGGCTAGAAAAAGAGCATACCTTCAAAAGATTGTCATGTGGGTGTAGATTAATTCAGTAAAAGTGAATGGTCCATAGATTTGTTCCCAAATTTAGGTTACTATGACAATAAAGGAAACACTTTTGTCTTTAGCTCTTGCCGCTCTGGTCCTATTCCCTCCAAAACACTCTGAGTTGTAGCTTGAGAAGATCAGCTCAGCTAACGTAAACAAACGGCTGTTTTGTTAGTTAGCTGTTGTTTGTTAGCTAGCATGCTACTAGACACTGCTAACGCTGACACACTAGATACGTTAGAGCACAAATCAGATTACAAGACTGCGATGGTGACCAGATAATATGGTTTGCTAGCTAACCAGCCGAGATTAACGCAAAGTTGATCGGCTGTACGTTTAGAAAGGCAGTCAGCTGTTGGTAGCCACCGTTGCCCAAGAGGACCTCCACTATGGCCGCCAGAGGGTGTGTGTTACGTCACCTCTCTATGTGTACCTTTAGCAGCATGCGGGTGAGTGTGCACGTATAAATGTACTGTATTTATATTCAGCTCTTTGTGCGGAGGTGTTATTGTCTCCCAAAGAGGCTACAGATTACAGCGGGCGAAGATGAGCTTCATGAAAGCTACTGAAGTAAAAAGCTTCCCACTAAGAGCCATGTCTATTATTTGCCCTTCCTCAGTGCGTTGTCTTCCCTCCCTCCTAACTGTGCCAGTGAGGCTCGGCCCCGGGCTGAACCGCGGTTCTCGTTGCCATTCGGAAATTGATTCGTCTGTGCGTTGATTAGAGAAAGGAGCGTAACAGATTAGTGAGGTCCTCGTTAAAAAACGACAAAAGAACAATTTGAGCACGTCTTATCGTCCGCCATGCCGAGGCTTCCTCGCTGGGCGCTGTCTGGAAGTGCACGGCTGGCTGACCTCATCTGCAGCTCATGTCCAAAAATAGGGACAGCCTCCTCAGTTATAACGCGGATGTTGCGGCCGGGAGAAGATACGAAGCACATACTGTCATATTGCCCCTGATGACGAAATTACAGTACGGTCGCGTCGGTAAAGGGACGGATCACCTGCAGGCGCCGAGTGACTAACAGTATTAACAGAGTGCCTGTTTTGTTCTAATCTCGATGCCTCCGGGTAGCTGGGTCATATGCTATGACAGTATGGTGGTGGTCTCAGACCCCAACCCCCTGTGGGGTAATTAGTGACCCAATTAGCTCCGGCAGGAAGGAGGGGAGTGTGCCGTGTCAATGAGAGGCCCGTTTAAGCTGGTGGTCCTGCAGAGAGGGGGAGGGTTGTGCGGGGGTGTAGCTCTGTGTGCGGAGAGTTGGCTGTGTGTGCGAGGGACGACAGGTGGGAGAAGGAAGAGCTTGAAACTCCCACTGAGCGGTAATTAATACCGATGCACCTGTCGGTCGTAGTGCGGCTTGGACCACCGAGGAGGAAGCGGGGATTGCTGACGCCCATCTTGTTTTAACCACGTTAGTTACACGACATGACGTATTGTGTTATGTGAGCAGACTTAGATTTTGGTCTGGATTATATGATCAAGCTTACAGATACTTCACACGTCACCACTGTGTCATAGGGCATACGGTAACTCCTCAAAAGGATTCGAGAATTTAAGATATATTTGTTTCTTCCTTTGTTCTGTACAGTCAGACACTATCTGGAGTGATATTTTTCACGCTCAAATACAAACAGAATATAATGAGACGGTGGGTGTGGACTGAAGTCCATTCCAGCGCTGCTCTGTCTTTTGGCTTTTATGTCAAAGTCAAAGTCATGAACGTGAATGTGTGTCGCAGACGGCAGACAGTCACATGCTGTGGCTGGATTAGGATGAAGTAGGACAAATACAACATGAAACTTCCTTAAAAGGCTTTCGAGCCAGATGTTCCTCCCGATGAGAGATTATGAAGGAATCAAAGTTCTGGTTGCAGCTTGTTTCTTGGCTTCTTCTACTCTGCAGACATCATCCCTGGTGAATAAGGTTTCTGCATTTTAGAATGTATCCTTATGTGTATGCGTAATATTTGTATGCAACAATCTTTGTAATTGAAACATCCTTTTTTCCCCCTTAAATTACTATTATTTTCACGGTTACGTGTTGCGCGCCGTAACCAGCTGAGCTACCAGGACGCCTCCTAATTGAAACATCCTTGCCGTTTTGGGGGAATTGGAGGAATTTATAGACTTACAGCTCGCATGTGAAGGCTATCAGCCCCGGAGCCCCTTCCTTCTCACCCTCCATCAACACAACCAGACAATAGTTGAATTAAAGCGATCTCTCTTCCCTGTAGGCAAAGCCTCCATTAGCTGTGGCGGGGCAGCCTCATGGCAATGGGATTAGACCGCCTCTCTAATGGGTTTACTGCTCTCCGAAACAAAAGAACAATAGCAGCCCAGCAGCAGGTTCTCAAACGGTATACTTGCACTGTCCTATAACCTCCACCCTCCTATTTCTCCAGAACATGCCTGGTACCCATTCACACATTATGTCCAACCCACCTATCTGTCCTGCCTCCCACAATCACTGTCACCTCTCCTTAAGCATCGTCCTGTTTTCCTGTCCTGTCCTGTCTTGTCACACAGACCCTGTCAATTATATTTCTTTCAACTTGCCATCTGTGAATTGTTCAGAAACTGGCCCTCTGGTTGTCTGGTTGTAGGCATTTTCATAGTCCATTTATTAAAAAAAAGACATTAAAACTATAGATTCATCAATACTATACACGATTAAATACATGCAACACAAATAGACTGGCGAGAGAATGCAATGCATGCCATTATTCTTGCGGTTCATCTGTCTTCCTCTCTCTGTCCATTCTTAACACCAACAGATGGCCTTTCCACAGTCCTAAAGCGGTGCTCTGCTAAACACAGTATTATTGAGATGGATGTCTCTTAAAAATACGGTGAAATACAGTGATGAATATTCTGGGGGGGAAATTAAATCTCTTAATCTGTACATCCCTGAAATAGGAAAGTTATGAAAACGAATGGGCGCTCCCAGAATAGTGCGCGCAGAAATAACGATGAAGCCGTTGGAAGTCATTTAGCTCTGCTTTGCCATTATTTAAGCTCACAGGAGGCGGCTAGGGGGAATATGAGGATTTGTCTTTGGTCCCTGTACAGGAAGGGTCAAACCTCAGATGGCCTACAATATCCCTGCTCTCCTTCGGTGCCGAGTGTGGACAGCTACAGCGGGGAGAGCAGAGGGTGTGGCTGAGGAGATTATTTGGCAGCCTTGGTGAGTTGAGTTGGGGACAGTTGCCCCTCAGGAGGGCGCCTGGCTCGGCGTTTCTGACAACATCGGTCGATTCCGTGGCGGGATCAACATCTCATACAAACAGTCAGTGTGGAAGCTTCGTAGTGCACAGTGTTTGGGGGAGTGATCTGAGGGATATGTCCTGCTGTGTGGCGTGTGTTTGAACTCTCAAATGTCCCACTTTCCCAGACTCTGTGCCCGGGGACTCACTAAATGCTGAAGGTGTGTGTGTGTCCGTGCCTGCATTTGTGTGTGTGTGTGTGTCTTTGTGGATCTGTATCTGTGGGTGTGTATGTGCCTGTGTGAGGTTCAAAGATGATCTCTCTGCCCACCATGGCAGTGAAACAAAGGTCTCTGCGCTCCCATCTAACCAGGCCCTACAGACGGAGGTCTAAAAATAATGCTCAGCTCTGCAACGCGTTTGAAACAGGCAGCCAAGTGAATAGGGTTGGGGTTATTTGCGAACAGACTTTTGGGAGGAGTGTGAGTGCCTTGACCGGTTATAGTTCATCTGTGTCTTTGCTACAGCCCCTGCAAGGGCTCTATTATTTAGCGGTCCTCTTTTGTTAGCGTGTATATGGGAGGGTGCTCGGCGTAGGGGTGTTTAGGGTGCTATACCTCTAGGTGGACAGATGTCCAGGCAGCCCCCTCCAGGGATTACTCATTCCTGTCTGCATGGGCCCTCAGCCTCCCCTGGTCAGTGGATGTATTCACATTTTAAATGTGAATTATAATTAAAATATCATCTGAATACAATGAAAAATGTAACGATGTGGAAGCGGTTAGAATTCCTGAATGAGCCTTCATTAAATAAATAAAAAAACTATAATATATACTATAATATATATGCTTAAATGTCACGGCAGTTGTCAAATATACAAAAAATGCCCCAGACGTTGAATAGAATGTGTTTCATTGTAATGCAAAAACAGCCCACCTCATAGAGATGACTACTGCGTTTCAACAGGGCTGGCTTTGAGTAGGCAGGTAGTGCATGAAAGGTCCGTCTCCTATCTCCCAGCCGAAGACGAGGGAGGGCAGGGGACAGATCGACTGATGACTCCTGTCAACGGACCTGAAACCCAGACCTCTGAGCGAAGGCTGTCCCGCTGCTTCGCGGAGTCTGGAATATTCATATTCGTTTTTACTCAAGACAATTGCAGAGTGAGGGATGTTTTTTTCTTTCTTCCCCTCTTGAAATGGCAGTGATAAAGTAATTCCAAATATATTCAAGCCCTGTGGGTCTGAACGCCGTATTAAATGCCAGTGCTGCCGTGTTGACATAGACCTGCGGGTGGATGATTGATGTGCCATAGGTTTAGAGTATTTTGCTCAATAAAGACTAACTCGATTTGGAGTCCTGGGCGAGACGTGTTCATGTTTACTCTGCTATCATATTGTAGATTGCAGATCGACAGGAAAGCAGATGGTGTTTCATTGCTTGTGCATTTGTGAGAGATCGCTGAAATATGAGTGAAGCTTTAGAAAGAGAACACATCAATTGATCATTTCTGGAATAACCCAAAAATGACGAGTGAGGCGGTTTGAGTCCTGGCTTGAGCTCCCATTGTACAGCGGGTCTCCAGAGACGGCTCCAGTTCAACACTGTGGCTTTCATCTGTCACTCACGGCAGCAGATTGGAAGATATCAAAAGGCCGCCGCGTCGAGCTCCTCATCCTGTCCTCATTCACAGGGTGGCGAGAGTGCAAACTTCTGGGGTGACATGAGGATAGGCACTAGCGTTCCTGTCAGAACCGGCTTGCGGATGTGCGAGATAGTGTTTGGAATCAGAGACACAAACCTTTCATTGATGCCTTCATTTCTTCCCCACTCTCACACTTGTTAAATTATGAATACGCTCTCATTTGTTTACCGAGAGATGTGCATTATTCATCTGCTCTGGCAGGAGACACAGCAGACTAGGACGCAGGCCGGGGGAAACGTTCAAACAGAGCACAGCCTAACGAGGACGTCGCCAGGGATTTGAGCAGTCATGCACATTGCAAACGCAATAATCGACTCTCCCTCGATAAGCTTGTTTTCATCTAACCTTCAGGAAGACGGCTCACCAGAGAAAACTACTCCGACTGATTCTCGGCACGGATCCCTGGTTCTTTTGATGATACTGGTCATATACGTCTGTGTCGCTACTCGTAGGCCTGTGGTCCTGGTCTATGTTGTAAATACAGTAGACTGACAATGTTTGAACCTAATTCCAATTCTTTGTGTGTCATTCCTAGTCCTGAGAGATGACTTCCGGCAGGCCCCAAGCGACGCGGTGGTGGCTGCTGGCGAGCCTGCTGTGTTGGAGTGTGTGCCTCCACGCGGTCACCCTGAGCCCACCGTTTCCTGGAAGCGCAACAATGTCCGCGTCAGCACCAAGGACGAGCGCATCTCTGTGAGTTCGCCGTACGCTCACATTTCAAACTGGTAGAGAACTACAGTGTGCAACGAGACGTCAGAATTCGGCTCACTAGAGTTTGAAACCCTCTGAAGTTAAAACACAGACAATTATCGAAAGTGTTAAAGGGGCAATCCACCCTAACAGCTGTTGGGACGAACCGTGAATGTCCGGGTCCTTTTGTTTTCTTTACTGGCTCTGATGATAGTATTGATCAATATCTAGCTGGTGTCTTCACTCAGAGCGTCCCGGAAGTCAATAACCCGAGCTGTCACTGTGCTGTTTTTCAGACGCGTGGGGGCAAACTGGTGATCTCTCACACCAGGAAAAGTGATGCTGGCATGTATGTTTGTGTGGGAACTAATATGGTGGGAGAGAGGGACAGCGATCCTGCAGAGCTGGTGGTGTACGGTGAGTTCCCGACATTTATGTGTCTATACGTTAAGTGTGCCATTACGTCCCTCTAGGAGCGTGTATGGGAACAGTGTGCTAGTGTGAATTTGCGTTGTGTGTGTGTGTGCATACGTGTGTACAAGTTGCACATGCTTGAAACCTTCTCCGTTATGGCAGAGCGCCCTGTGTTGATACGGAGGCCGGTGAACCAGGTGGTAATGGAGGAAGAGACGGTCGACTTCCTGTGTGATGTCCACGGAGATCCCGCCCCCACCGTGCGATGGCGCAGAGAGGAGGGAGAACTTCCCCGCGGGAGGTGAGAATGACGGACATGACCGCAGACCAATAGAGACATCAGATTGGTGATTGGTGTGAGATATTGAGAGATTGGATGCAGATTCACCAGAGATGAATACTGTATCAGAGATTAATACTGTATCAGAGATTAATACTGTATCAGAGATTAATACTGTATCAGAGATTAATACTGTATCAGATTCAAGCATATGACCTTGAAAGCATAGAGCAATTGCTCATTAATTAATGTCTTTCCACCAGTCAAACAATGCAAATTCATGAGCACGGAGGATTTATTAGTTGGCAGAATCCTCCTGTGACCAGTCAGCTTTTATCATTTATCATTTTTAATGTTGTGATCACAACGTCTATATAGCTAAACCTTTAAGTATCTAGTGGGTTTTACAAATGAACATTATTTCCACTTTCCAACGCCATAATAACGTTCTAAAACTGAAAATATAATACTTACATAGAGCTCGTCTCAAATGCAACCAAGAAGTATATTGTGTATCTAGGATAAAAGACTGCTATATTATAGTCCAAGACGCTGTTGAATTACCTTCCTGTACTCTGCAATTAAATAGTTTTTGGCAATTGAAGGGATTCTGCAGTGCAAAAATGTTATTTTATTGCACCAATTGAAAAGTCTACCAATGGGGTAAGATAATTTAGCAAGTTTCCAATTGAGTTTGACTTGTTTCAAGATTGGAACCAGTAACAACATCCTGAAATAAGGCAGATTGCTCCACAGAAACGTGTTGATTGGTATGGGAATCAAGTTAAATTATTAAATAGATTTTCTTCACTTTGTGCAGACTAAATCTTAGATATTTCATTGTCTCTCTCTGTTTCTCCTTCTCAGGTTTGAGATCCGCAATGACAACAGCCTGCGTCTGCTTAGAGTGAGCGAGGAGGATGAAGGAACGTACACCTGCACGTCTGAGAACAGTGTGGGCAAGACAGAGGCATCAGCCATGTTACAGGTCCATGGTAAGAAACGCATCGTGCATATTGTATATGATCTGTAAGTGCAGAGTATGCAGATTTCACGCATACACACACACTCGTACCTCGTAGACATGCTCGTGCGTAAGGTAACACACAGTCACATGGCAACAGCACCATGCAAATGCTCATGTCCATTCAAGCTGTGTGTTAGTGTGTGTGTGTGTGTGTGTGCGATACCAGTGTATCTGTTCGAGTCCCTGTCCATCGGTGCTGCCAGGAGCTTATGCTAAACCG
>OMOT01088872.1:0-20961 GCA_900312575.1 Acanthochaenus luetkenii | reverse complement strand
GACAGAGGAGAGGGATCAAGGAGCGGGAGCAGAATAATTGTCGGGCAGTGAAAGAGAGGTGTCGCAGAATTTAAAAAAAGAGAAATACCTGGAGCCTGTAGTGTGAGCGGCGGGCTGGGCCGGAGGACTGGAGGAGAAGAGGGCCGTGATGGCGGGAAGAAGGGAAAAGAGAGGAGGGTAGCACACCCTCTGAGAGCTACGCCCCCTTCCCACAATCCCCTCCTACTGGCGTGACTGCGTCTGTCCATACACAGGGTGACAGAGGGACGTCTGCTCACACACAGCTCTAAAACACACACACACACAGAGAGAGACGGACATCATCCACAGTATAAGACACACACACACACACACACACACACATAAAAGCTCCAAAATAGACTCACATTGCTTGCAATTGCGTACGATCACAACGCAGACGAACACAAACAGAACACAGCTAAACACAACATACACATGATCAATTTGCCAGCCTTTGGATCGCCCTCTGCTCTGCCCTGCTCTGTGTTTGCCTCACTCCGCCTGCCCACTTTGGCATCGCTGCCAAGAGGGAAGGAGAGAAAGAGAGAGGGGGGGGTATAGAGACAGAAAGAGGAAGGGAGGGACATGGTGTAGCGAGAGGGCGGTGGGCGGAAAGAGGAGGGGTTAAGAAAGAGAAAGAAAGGAAAAAAGACAGAAAGAAAGAAAGAAAGAGAGAGGGAGAGAGAGAGAGGAGGGAGGACACACAAATAAACGGGTGTGAGCAGACAGACAGAGAGACAGAGACCAGTGATAAACAGTGGGACAGCAGCTGGGAGCACTCTGGGAGTTTGTATGTTAATCGTCTAATATCCAAAACACACTTTCCCCCTTGCACTGTAGTTATACTGTACTGAGAGAGAGAAGCAGATCCCGTCATTTCTGTCACAGTGTTCCATCTCACCACCTTGTTACATGACAATCAATAAGAAAAAAGAAAAGCCCAAATTGGCTTGAGATTTGAACTCTAAACAGACGCCATGCTATTGCCAAGCTCTCATCTGAAAGACAAGTCCCCGGAGACTTACTGTCCCTGCACAGTTTCGACATCTTGCTTTTCTCCATATTTCCCTCCATCCTTCCCTCAATCCGTCCTCTCCCTCCATCAGTGGGAGGGGCTTGGGGGGAGTTCAGCTAAATGAATCAATGAGTGTGTGAGTGTGTGTGTGTGTGTGTGTGTGTGTGAGGGGGGTAATTCAGTGAATGTCACATTTTCAACGTGCCCAGGTCTACCTGTGATTTGCTCACACCAGGAAGGGAGCTGGACACCAATGCAGATCTTGGATCAGCAAGCAGATAGATAACCTCGATCATTAGCAGGGAAAACATGAAATCATCCATTGATCCGTTGTTGGCCTCTCTTCTCTATTTCCTGAATTCTGACCAATCACAGCACTTTTGGCAGGTATCCCGAGCCACACTGACCAATCAGAGTTCACTTTTCAAAAGTGTTCATCTTTCAAATGCAAGGACCACAATTATTAGTCCGGCTTCTCTGCCAAAACTTTACATTCATATTTTCTTGAAGATGGGACAACGGACACACACACACACATACAAATATTCATACTGTACAAATGCACACACACACACACACACACACACATAAAGTGGTGTGAACAATCCGGTTCTTCCATGGAGGCTCAGATTCAGCCAGGGAGTTGGACAGCCCCTTGACCTGACGTCACGTCTCCTTTGTTGTTTATGAATTTATTTCTCTCCTCAGCTGAACTCTCTGAACTCAAAGTCCCCCTCTCCTCCCCTCCCCTCCCATCCTGTCCTCCCGCCCTACACTTACCCCCTGCCAACGAAGGCGGGCAAATACAGTATGGCTTTAACAAGGAATGAGAAAAGAAAGAGAGAGAAAGAGAGAGGGGAGAGGGGGGAGAGAGGGGGGAGAGAGAGAGAGGGGTGCTACAAACTTGAAGGCTGAGATGTCTCTCTCCCTTTTTCTTTTCTTCTGTGTCTCTTCCTGCTTGGCTTGTAAAAGTTTCAGCTGCACGGCGGGCCGGCCTCTTTTGGCAGCCATCCAACTCTCTTGCCAGAGAGAGAAGGAGGGGAGGACTAATATAGTCACAGCTCGACTGTACTGAACTGTACAGCTGTAGCAGAGACTGATGTATTCCAAATGCACAGGGACCATGTTTATTAGCAAACCTATGCAGAAAGACAGCAGATATATGGAACTACTTCAAATGGCGATGAGCAATGGCGCTACATCATGCAGTGGATCTGGGTGACGTTGTAAAATAGAAGCTAATTAGGTCAATGTTACCCACGGCCACTACAGAGATATTCAAAAGGTTGTGCCAGGGAGTGTGATAGTGTTGTGATGCTTTATCTGGGTGCGATTGTTGAATCTGATAACAGTGTTTTTCAATGCTCACACCCAGGTCACACGAGAACACGCTCACTTTGTTCCTTCTCTTGAAGTCGATGACACGCAAGCTCAGTTGTATGTACACACATACTTACACATCCTAACACACATTCTTAATATTTACAACATCTTAAAACATTTAGCCAAGCCTACTAAACAGGTCGTCGGTTCCAATGCACGCATGCCCACATGCATATGCACACACACACACACACACACACACACACAATTGACATATTTGTTACTGATTTACCCTGACCGCACCCTGGGTGCACAGTGGTCATAACAGGACACACACGTCTGTCTCAGTCTCTGCACATCTGTGCCTCTGAGTGATAAATGTGAGCATTTGTGTGTGTGTGTGTGTGTGTGTGTGTGTGTGTGTGTGTGTGTGTGTGTGTGTGTGTGTGTGTGTGTGTTTGACTGTTCCAGGATGGATCATATTTAAAGGTGCAATAAGTACGATTTTGACCGTCCCATAGCAAAAAATGACCATAATATATATGATCAAATTCATTGATCATGAAGTGACTGACCATATGGGAATAAACTTAAAGTGATAATCTGCAGCTTTTTCATTTAAATAAATATATGTTTTGCTACTCTGTATCACAGATTGATACCATACAATAGTGAGACAACCAGTATAGCCAGTTAATGAACGTTTTTACATTTGCTGTTCTAAACGTCCAGTGTCAGGTAGGACTTTTCCAGGAATAATTCCTCTGCCGCACAGGGAGTTATGCATTTGATGTTTCTGGAGGCAGCAACAGTGGTTTGTAAGCAATAAACAGCAGAGGAACTTGATAGTTAGCATGGACAGATATAGCCACTATGGCTGAACAGACAAAGCCAAGACAGGTACTTACAGAAAACGGATTACTCGCTCAGAGGAACGCAATCATGTTAAAAAGGAAAGCTACTGTCTCTGAGCCAAAAGTAGAGTGAACGTAGCCTGGCTTCCAAAAATGAAAAGCAGTCAAAGATAAGAAAGAATGATGAGGAGCAATGCAGATGTGGCTCTTTTTCTTTTGGACTGGTTTCACTATCGTTTATTAGCCGAGCGGTGACCTCTGGAGCTGGGCATGCTACCTGGGCCTCCGCCAACGGTATGACATGTAGGTCGCTTTGGATAAAGGCGTCTGCTAAATGCTGTAATGTAATGTAATGTAAAACACGAAAGCAATGACCACTCATCACCAAAGGTGTCGCCAAAATCAAGAAAAACTAGAATCTTGTGGATTTTCACATTTTGGTGAAACTTCCTTACTGCAGTTTTCCATCTATAGAAAGATGAGGCTCCCCATCTAGTGGAAGCATTGTGTTAATGCAGTTTGTCAGATATAACAGGGAGATTTGTATTCACCCAAGGACGCCTTCTTACCACCTTAACATGGTAACATGGTGTAATGTACACACACACACACACACGCATATATGTATATACACACACTGTGTGTGCGTGTGCATGTGTAGTGCAGCTTCCCTCCAAATATGTTCATCACACAATAATCACATTAAGACATTTTCCATTGAGATTAATTCTGCACCACTCATCCAAACAAGTCGCTTTGCGGGTTTTGTTCATCTACTTCATCTACTTATCTCTAAATCCTCTCATCCACCTAAGTGTAACCTCCACCATCCCAATGAAGTAAACACTAAGCCTAATCCTACTCCTGTGTGACCCAATACGGTGAAGCCAAATAGCAACCATTTAAATGTTAATACACAATTTAGAATTGGGGGATGTACACCACCCTATTGGCCAGCAGAGTTGTGTATCAAGGAAGATATGGCAGTGGAGACAAGCGTGTGTGTGTGTGTGTGTGAGTGCGTGCGAGTGGGGTTAAGTGGGGGTTGTTTGTGCATTTGTTCATGCTTATGCGCGTGTTTGCATGCATAACCATAGCCATGTCTGTGTGCATATTTGCATACATATCTGTGCATTTGTGCATCTGTACATGTATTCGCATGCTGTAATGTATGGCATTGGCTTTTCCATGGGCTTTCCTTTGTTCACAGCTGTGGTTGCAGATTGAACCTTAATCTTGTCTGTGACTGGGGTTAGGGCATGGGTTAGAAATGTTTCTCATCCTAATCCTATTACTGCACAGGACAAAGAGGGTTTCTCGATGGTATATGAGGAGTTTTAGATGTGCAAGAAAGGGCTAAGCAAGTTGGCATTATGAGCCTTAAAACTACAGACTTTAAAAAAAACTGAGCTGAATCTGTGGTAGAATGTACCAGAACTTCCCTTCTGGTGAAAATGTAAATATATATATATATATATATATATATATATGTATATATATTCATAGTGGAAATGATAACAGCAGAGCGGCAGCTCATGGTGCAGCTTAGTAATTCACAGGAGTAGAAACTGACAGGCTCAATTGACAGCAATAGTCTGGAACTGATTTAAGAGGGATTGTTACTAATCTCCTCTCAGCAGTGTCTGTGCAGTGGAAGACAGAGCTGGATAGAGCTGGATCTGTGAAGGATTGACCCTAGGGAAACCAGACTTGGTATGATGGTGATCTGAACCCTGACTAACTCTACTCCATGCCTCTCCAGAAAGACTTCTTCCATCTTGACCTCAGGCAAGTCAGTCTCCAACAGTTTCCTCAGTATTTTCATTTGACTGATCTGATTTCATAATCTGATTTCACTCTGAGGCAGATGGCTTTGCCAAGAATCCTATTAGTTTCCTCTCCGCATGGAGAATGTCATAGCCCTGGGGTGGACACAGCAAACATCTAAGATCTTTTCTTTCTCCTGGAGGCTCCAGTCCACTCAACTCAGCTGCAATTCTTTGTTTGACTCCTTCCTACAATGTGAACGTCTGTAGCTGCCAGCCATGCCTGCGGAGAAGGTATTGTTAGCGAGGTTTATTGTACGACCATGGATGGCTGATCTGGACGGAACATGTAGGAGAACAGTATTTGTGAAGTCTACATAATTGTAAAAGACATTTAGAGAAATATATTTTGAGATAACTTCATAACCTTCATATCCCTATTTGAAGGTGTGATTGAGACATTCTAAAACAAGTAATATTGACATACTCCTCTCTTTTCTGATTGCTAATATAGTGGATAACGTGCAAGAGTCATTTATGTTTCACTCATTCTGTGCCCTATAGAAAACAAAGCAAAAGAAGCCTGAAGATGGCTCTACACAGACCAATGGAGCTGAGGCCAAGCCCAATAAAAACAAAAAAAGTGAGCAGGCCCCAAGAAAAGAGGACAGCACTCCGTCAAAAGGTCAGCCTCCTTATTTTAAAATCATATGCAATATACTGTATCAATATATTATAATTATAAGACATGGAGCCGAATCCATTCGATGTGACTGTTAAACATGATTACTGACTGAACCGTGCAGTTTTCCATCTTATCTTTCTACATTGTATTAGCTGGAAAAACAGTAAAGAAAAAGAAAACGGAAAAAGAAAAAGAATAAACCTGAGACATCAGAAAAAGAAAAAGAAAAAAAAAAAGAAAAAGAAAAGAATAAACCTGAGACATCAGAGAAGGAAGTGAAGAAGAAAACAAAAAGCACACAAAAGAAAAAGAACAGTAAGATTGCCTTTTATTTGAATTTGAAAACCAGAGGCAAAGTACCATATTCACATGTTTGCTATGTGTAATATTTTCTTATTGTCTGCTTCAGGTGATAATGATGATGAAGATGACACACTTCTGAAGAAGTCAAAGAAAAAGTCCTCAAAAGAGAGTAATGTTGCCAAGGAGAAGAAGACCAAAGCCAAAGGTTAGTAAGGAGCTCAAACGATTACTACATAACCGAGAGAGTCATTCCGGGTCATTAATGTAAGCAGGAAACGTGCACCGATAATATATAATTACTTTTATGCTCACAATTCTGTATACATGTCAATACTTACTACTAATACTTAATAATACTTTTTTTTTTCAATATGGACAGAACGCGACAATTCAAAACATTCTCAATTCAAGACATGCTGAGGCATAAATGATCATCATGTATTCGATTTTCCATGAACTCACCTCTCACTTTAAGTCAAAATGTCTTAGCTTTACTCTTATATCGTCTTATCTTCATAAAACATGTTTAAATGTGGAAATAGTGTGACACTCGTTTAAAAATGTCCATGGAGGAAAAAACTATTCATACAGAAATTCCAAAGTCAATATATTGAAAACATTGTAGACTTAGACTTAAACTTTTACCAGGGTCCACAGGGCAAACTAAGAATATAAGCAGTCCTGCTTTTCCTGTGCTCTTACACAATTGTTGAAGCTAAGCGTATTACTTCGCAAGCTGACCCACTAATCCATGTGCTTAGAAAACAGCCCCAAACCTATTATCACACATATTTTAATATATTGCTCTACGTTATTTTCTGAAAGTATAGATTTACTTTCAGAAAATAAAAATGACAGCAAAGTTGATGCCAAATAAAAAAGACAAAGTAGCCATCAGCCTCTACGTTCCACACCAATGGCCATAAACCTGACTATCACAAAAAATAGGCGATGGAGCTGTAAAACTCACCATACCTGATGGATTTGGTTGGCTATATTTCAATATGATGTGATATGTTGTTTCTCCTTTTTCAGCAGGAAAGTCTGAAAGTGACAGTGAGAGTGAGCCTGAGAGCAAACCCAGTAAGAGCAAGAAGTCCAGCCGCACTTCCATACCTGCTTCCCTCTTCCAGACGAATGGAAAGGACGAGAGCAAAGCTAAAAACAAGAGCAAGGACAAGAGAGAGAGTAAGAAAGGTACGTTTTGTCTTTGCGGCATTTCAGAAAGCCATCAAATCCTTTAGATGTAGTTATAGCGTTGCTGGCCATCCTCTGAATACATGATTTAACTGTTCCATGGTATGGTCAAGTGATTAAAGTATCAAGTCCTCCCTTTCCAGTTACCTATGTATCCTCTTCTGCATCCCTCTTCCCTGCCTCCTTTATGTTTCCTCTTCTGCATCCCTCTTCCCTGCCTCCTTTATGTTTCCTCTTCTGCATCCCTCTTCCCTGCCTCCTCTATGTATCCTCTTCTGCATCCCTCTTCCTCCAACTCTCCATTTCTATCTCTCTGCTTCATACTCAGCCAAGTCAGAGGAAAGTGATGCGGACAACACAGAAGGGAAAAAGAAGAAAAAGAAAAGAAAAGGAAAGAAGGGCAAGAAGGTCGAGTATATGATCTATATCACCACGCTATTGTGGTGAAAGGGAGCAGAGGAATGACAACTCCATTTCTTCTTCTTTTCCCAGGATGAAGAGAGGCCTGGCTCACCAGAGATTGAAATTACCGATCTTGAAGAGTTTGTCCTCCAGCCGGCTCCTGAGGGAGTGACAGTGAGGTGTAAAGTAACAAGGGATAAAAGAGGGGTGGACCGAGGCTTCTTCCCTATGTACTTCCTACACTTGGACAATGAGAAAAAGGCGAGGGGAGAGGACCTCTTCAGAATTCTCCAATAAGTTATAACAGTGACGCGTAAAGATGTTGCCAATAGTTATGACACGTTTTGACAACTGGTTAACTCCTATCTAAGCAAAATGAAAGCAATCCTCTCTTTTCTCCTACCTTCACTCTCAGGTGTTTCTACTAGCTGGGAGGAAAAGAAAGAAGAGCACCACCTCTAACTACCTGATCTCCATCGACGCCACAGACCTCAGCAGAGGAGGGGAGAACTTTGTAGGCAAGCTGAGGTATAGAGACATGTTTGTGCACATTTTCCAGACTCAGCCGACTGTCAAAAAACAATGAGGGAAATCAAACTGGTGTCTTAGGTAATCTGTGTTCTGTGTGCATGCGTTTGTGTGTGTGTGCATGTGTGTGTGTGTGCGCGCGCGCGTGTTCGTGCATGCATGTGCTTCAGGTCTAACCTGTTGGGCACCAAGTTCACAGTGTTTGACAATGGTCTGAACCCAGACAGAGCTCTCAGAGACTTGTCCAATGCCAGACAGGAACTGGCCGCCGTCATATATGTGAGTCAATAATCGGCATCTATACAAATCTCATCTTGATTGGTTTTGCTGTAGAACTTCAAGCTGCCGTTTGTTTCAAATGCATGTGTACTTTTTCTTATTATTGTTTTTATTTATTCTTGCACGTGTCAGGAAAAAGTAATTTCTGTCAGCGCAAATCATTGAAATCCAAATGTGTGTTTTAATATTCCAGGAGACTAATGTTCTTGGATTCAAAGGCCCCCGGAAGATGACTGTTGTTATTCCTGGGATGGATGAGGACAGCAAGAGAGTCCCCATCCGAGCTCGTAACGTAGGTTCAGGACATTCAAAACACCCTAGCCACTAGGAATATACTGTTGGAATATACTGTTGGATGAAAACATAGTGACTCTGATTTAGCTTTTATTAGTGTTAATCCAACTGAAAGTTGAAATGCCCCTCTACGTCCTGAGCAGCTTTCATAAACCCAACTGATAAAACCTAGTGAAAACACATTGTATAGTTTCACAAATGAATTGCCATTGGTGGTCGTAGTGATGAGACACTAGTTAATTGATATCAACCAGTTTTTCTTTATTCCTGAGAAGAAGAGACATGCAATTTTCATCAAACAGCGTAAAGTGCCCATTACTGGGACAATGGTGCCCTCCAGAGGCCATACACATGGACGGCATCGGCCCAAAGTAGCTGTACCATACTGGAAACAGGGGCTTATTGTCAGCGGCTGAGAGACATATAGAGCTTAAGAGGGTTTAGGTCTCTTTGTCAGTCTCGTGACTGTGTTCTGGGGTCGTTTCCTATTACAATAGAGTCACTGTTACAAAACTGTTGCATGATGTGCCATGTTGTCAGTATCCCTCTTACCAATCTCACCCGTGTCAATATGGGACAGTGGCAGGTGACAAAAAATGTATTAACTCGGCTCCATCATTATCTATCTTAAATGTATAAAAGGGGGTTGTGTATTTAGAAATTTTGTGTTGCTGTGTCTGTGTGTCTGTGTGCAGGACAATGATGGCCTGCTCACGCGCTACCAGAACAGGCAGATGGAGAACCTCATTGAGCTGCACAATAAGCCGCCGGTGTGGAATGACGACACCGCCTCCTATGTGCTCAATTTCAACGGCCGAGTCACCCAGGCCTCTGTCAAGAACTTCCAGATTGTCCACAGCAAAGACAGTAAGCCTGGACTACAGCCTAACCTTAAACCTTTATATTCAGTCTGATCCACCCTGATATGAATGCAGTACGATGAGAGGTGTGGTCTCTGTTCCCCCAGACAGTTACATCGTGATGCAGTTTGGCCGGGTGGCACATGACACGTTCACTCTGGACTACAACTATCCCATGTGTGCAGTCCAAGCATTCGCTCTGGTCTTGTCCGGCTTCGATGGCAAACTGGCCTGTGAATAACCACACACCAGTTTCCTTTGAGCGCGGAAGTACTTGCCTCACACACGGGAAGTGTTTGTCGGCTCACACACCGTCCCTGCTGTACCGCCAACGACTGCTCTCCCCTTACTCTTTCAGCTGTGACAACTATCCAAGGGCATTAACAAGGCCGTATGCGTGTGCTAAAGTGTCAACAAGTGCCATGTGTGCAGCTCTTCAACATGCAACATTCAGTATGTTTTATACTGCGAGAGGAGAGGAGAGGAGAGGAGAGGAGAGGAGAGGAGAGGAGACACCCTCTAACCTCGATGGAGATTCCAGGGTGCAAGTTTCACCAAAAAGGTTCAACCAAGTTCACGTTATTGGCAACCAGCGGCGTTAACCTTTCTAAATGTTGTGTATACTGTGTAAATCAAATCATGTTTGATTGCATGTTTTCTAGTAAAAGTAGCCTTTTAGGATTTTTCATTTTATTATAGATTACATTATATTTCATTAAACCTTAATGTGATGAATAATGTGATCTCTGATTTTATCAAACGTTATGAGTGAGGTGTGTTTGTGTGTGTGCACTAAATACTAAAAATACATTATCACAATTAGAATATGTCCTTTCACCTCTTACTTTGATACTTTTTATTTTCTTCTAATTGTATTATCCTTTTTGATTGTATTTGTATCGTTATATATCCTCTGTATGGTTATTATTATTATTATTATTATTTGCATCCTATTCTTCGTGAGCTAGTTTATGGTTGCTTGGTTCACTTACCTATCCCTTACTAGCATAGTGACACCATAAGACTCAGTCACTGTAAGTTCACTATTGAGCACCACAGGAATAGTATCCAGATTTTTAGGTTAGGAGAGGTCTGTCTTTGAAACAGAGCAAGTCAACAACAACAACAACAACACCACTACCACCACCACCCCTCATATCGCTCCAAACCAGAGGCTGGAGTCATGGGAGGAGTTTGCCTTGGGACCCACCAAACTTTTTTTTCTTTTTTCCCTTTTTTGTTCTGTTGCGTGCGCGTGTTTCACCGCCACGCCTCTGTGCGTTTTGCCCCGCGCGTTCATTTCATACCAACCTCATACTTGGCATTCCGCCTTTTTCTGTCAAACGCGAAAACTTTCTGAGGAAATATCCACGGAGTCGGAAAGCCAACTGACAGGATTCCCCGTTGAACGGCAGGGAGTTTGGCCCCGACCGCGGAGCAGGAAAAGCCGCTGTAAGGTGAGTGTGCTCCCCCGATAGTTCTTTGTTATGTGCGGCAACTTTCGGTGCGGCAGCTGCTTCGCTTCGTGTGCGCTTGGGAGTTTTGGGATATTTGTCATATTTCGCATTTTCCCGGGGCCGCTCTGCTGATTCAGAGCCTCGTGTTTGAGCTTGGAGCTCCGCCGTAAGTCGGTAAAGCCGCCCGTGTCGTAATGGCGATGCGTTCTTTTTTAGACTCGTCTTCTCGGACTCACTTCGGACTTTGTTGAGGTATTATTAGCTCGCAAGCTAACCGACTAGCATGTCAACTCGAGCGTTTGTTAAGCAACGGCCGAGTCCGTGTCTGTACCGTGTCCTCTGGTAGATAGAACATATAACGTTAATGTCCGGTTAGTGTGTGAAGTTTGTTGGGCTCACGGATCATAGTTATACTTATATCGTTTTTGTTACAGCCGCTAGGCCCCAACTACATGGAAGTATTTCCCTTGGGATCAAAGGCAGATTTTGCCAACTCACAGTTGCCTTGGCTGTTTCCCACCAGCGAATGTGCTTTTCTGTAAACCCCCCCCTCTCTACTCTCATGCAGGCTACCAGATGGGATTAATGTCTTGTGATTGTGAAACTCTAAACAACGTGTGAGACTGGTCTTACAGGTTCAACGGAAGCCAGGGGAGGAGAAATGACACCTTTTGCTCCGGTCCAATACACCAAATGTCTTGACTCATTCACATTAGTTGGTATGAGACGGGGGCCATCGCGGCTCATATTAATCTCGGGTGCTTTTGTCATAAAGAAGTCTGGAAAGTTCTTTGAAAAGTTGCCCAAATCAACTGATTGGGTCTGGGGAGATCTGAAAGTGCCCTGGTGAAATCCAGCATGGTTGATCACAATGTCTGTGATGTTCCCGTTGGAGCAGAAGGCAGCCCATAATATGCATGTGTCTTGTCTGTGTTTGCTGAGCTCATGTCTTTATTTAGCTCTCCGCTGCCCCGGCTCCTGCTGGCTCCTCACTGCACAAACGCATGACCTTTTGGCCACTGGGAGCTAATTTGAAACCGGCGGAGCTGTGGGTCTCTTGACATCACCACTATGGAGACGTACTGTGGCAGATAGCGAAGGCTGTAGCCAATTTCATCTGTTCCATCGATTCTAAATCGAGGCCAAATTGCACCGCAATACACTCCCTCCTTGTACATGATTTATTGTCGATCATCTTGTGAGTTAACTGAAGTGATTGAATCAAAAGTGAATCAGATCCAGTCATGGCACACAGGCCTGGTGGCAACAGCGTCTGCACAGCCCCAGTCCTCTCGCACGGTACGATTTTAAGACAATCAAACCGCCTCCCCTTGGATATCAGGCAAAATGTTCCGTTTGGCTTTGCGCTTTCCTAACCAACTCACCAGGGTCTGCCTGATCTCTATGGCAACGGCACGGTCCTGTCAGCGGTGATTGAAACTGGGACGGCCCTGTGCTGAGTGTGTCCAATAAGCCCACCACAGCAGGGGAAGCTCTGCGACCACAGAGATCCTCTATGGATCCTCTGTGGTAAGGACCATGTTAGCCACACTCTGGAAAACATTACACACCAGACAACATTCATGTTACGTATGTGCGCCTGTGTTTGAGCAGACTTGGAGCGTCCTCAACAATAACAAAAGAATGTGTAATTTCTTCATGTGGCCAGTGCAGGCCAGGTCACAGGCAACTGGGGAATTAGTATGGTGTAAGTCTGTCTTGTAAGCTAGTTTCTCTCTAAAGGGAAGTTAATTCACGCAAGACCCTACTTAATTTGTCATCTATCTCCATAACCCAGTGGAGTCACCACTAGCCTTCATGGTTAGACCAACGCATGGCGTCTTAGTTGACCTTGGCCAGTGTCTTTTGTACATTTACAAGCTCTTAATGTTTTGCCATGTTACTTGTCAGGTCTTTAACTGCCAATGCTATTAATACACCTTGTCCCCATAGAAGTTATAAATGACTGATCTTGCTCTGGGAGAAGTGTGGAGACATCTGGGGTCTGAAATATCTGCCGCCATTCTTGGCAGCCACAAACTTAATCCTGGACCTGTCCACCCCTCACAATCTGTCTGCTGAAGACTGGCAAGGCTACTAGCCCTGACATCTATTTAGATTTTCTTTAATTGCCTCGTAGTGTCTCCTGGTGGTTTAGGAAACGAAGATAGATATATATGACATGCCCTCAACATTTGAAATCGGGCTCATGACGTATGTCGCATGCTATCCCATATCTCTCTGTCTCTCCCTTTCCCATCATAATCGCATCATACATGCCACAAAATGATTAAACATCTCTTATGTATTTCTCCTTATCTGGTTTTCCTCTGTATCCAAGGTGTATTGTGGCCGGAGCCGTCATCATTGCGTCGGAGTGGAGTTGCCGTGGCAGCCCTGACGGGGCGCAGGAGGATGGTGGCAATGGGGAGGGGCTTGGGGATGGGCCAGACCGGGGTTTGGACGGGGACCCCGAGGGTGTTTGGAGCCCAGACATTGAGCAGAGCTTTCACGAAGCTCTGGCCATCTACCCACCCTGTGGCAGGAGGAAGATTATACTTTCAGACGAGGGCAAGATGTATGGTGAGGAATCGCACAAGAGCATTTTTGTTAATACAAGCACACTCACAACCCTCCTCCAGTCTCATTCTTAGCTCAAAGTCCTGAAGTGTAGTCCTACATGTTGTACATGCATACAGAGATTCTTGTGTAGAATATGAAATGATGCGATGGTGAGGGAAAACTTTAAGAGGGGTTATACCAGACTTTTTTTTGTCATGGAACCCCAAATAGCTGCACATTAGACAGGGTTCCCATGGGCCTTTAAAATCATTGACCGTTTGTGGATTTGAGTAAAATAAAATAAGGCCTTTTTGAAAATGAATGGATGGCCTTGAAAGTACTTCTCTCTGGACATTTCCCAGTCTTAACATCAACACTTCGCCTCCTGAGAAAAACCCTGTGGAGATTTGTATTGATATAGCTGCAGTTTACAAATTAATGATTTCACCAGGATTTCTTGACTTTACAAGATCATGAGTAACAGATGAGGCCTTTATGGTGTCTAATTTTGACCAATTTCACTTCTTACCCGAAAACAGGCCAATTTTGAGTCCTTGAATTCCATTGTATATTGAAAGTCTGAAAAGTCCTTGAATGTGATGTTCAAATGAGTGTGGGAACCCTGATTAGACCACAGACTAGCTATAACTTAAGACATAATTTAATTTACAGTTAGATTACTGATCCACCTTGTTAAGATCCCTTTGTGCCTAGGTGATCTAGTGGTTATTTTGGGACAGAACCATTATCTGTGAGGTCAGAGGGCAGTCAGCACTGAATGGTTCAAAGGATAGTCGACCTGTCGGGCCAGGTTAGGGCTGACATGTTAACGTCAGGTGACTGCATCATTCAAAAGAGCAGCTTGATTGCTCATGGCCCTAGAGCCCTAAATGCTAGTTCAGATTGATGGACTGGACTGCATAACCAGCTTTGTAGTGCCTGCACACCCACGCACAAACGTTTTTTGTTTTTTTGGTGGGTCTATTCAGGATGCTATGTGTGAGTAGAGCTTTGCTGTATTTTGACAGTGTTTTCCTACCACATATTGCAGGCCATGGCTAGCGGCCAACATTCCTAGCATACTTATTTTGGCTGAGGGATGGCATTCCTGCGTGCAGCAGCCTGTGCTGTGTATTTGTATGTACGCGTGTGTGTGTGTGAGAGAGAGAGAGACAGACAGACAGGATATGTGATCCCATGCGACAGAAAGGGAAGGTTTGTTTCAGCGGTGCGGCATTTTCTCCTTTTGTGGAAGTGTGGGCTCACTGTGTTGACACCCCCCGCCCCCCCTTCTCCATAACCATAAGCGAGTATGGACAAACTGAACACACATTCGCAAACTACATCCACACATAGACATAATACCCACGCTCACATTAACACACAACCTGCTTCCTAAGCCCTGTTAAATGGGATTCCCTTTCAGGACACATTTTTACAGGACATTTCTTATGTCAATGACTAATTTGCACAGGACAATAGAATTTGGTAATCTGTCTCAGCAAAGACATTTTCTTCTCATCAATTTTGGTGCCTTCTAATTGGTGTAGGCCTACTTAGTGTCATGGCCAAGGGGCTGAAGTTTAGCAAAG
This sequence comes from Acanthochaenus luetkenii, assembly GCA_900312575.1. Lineage (NCBI taxonomy): Eukaryota > Metazoa > Chordata > Actinopteri > Beryciformes > Stephanoberycidae > Acanthochaenus > Acanthochaenus luetkenii. Next base: position 5,823 of record OMOT01088872.1, on the reverse strand, counting down.
AACAGGACACGAGTGCCTACATGTTGACGAATAACCACACCTCTCCTGCCATGAAATTTACATGGACTGTACTAGTTTAACTTGACAATTTCTACAGGGCAAATAACCATAAGTTATAGATGTTGGAATCTTTACTGACGTGGGTGCATGCAGTCCGTCACCATTACCTACATGGCAGATTCTGATAGGACTAAGATCATGAACATATTCCAATATTGATTACATTACCTCTCTTCCTGTTAAACAAATGCCCTCACAATAGAGCTGCTGTCTTCGGCCTCAGTCATATGTTATCTCCATGATGTCACCAGTGGATTATGGTGTTGTTCAAATATTCCCAATTTAGGATGATCAGAAGACGGATCACCAGCTCTTCTCCTCACACGGTGACCCAGATGACATAGACTCTATGTCATAGAGGCTACTTGTTTTAATGATGGTATTTTAGTAACACATTGGCATTTGCAATAAATAGAACCAGACACGTTAGACCAAATCTTAGGCTAGTATACTTTGTCCTTTTATACTCTGTATATATATTTTTTTTCATTTTTTTTTTCAATTGAGATAGAGTGGGCCTTTTCGTGGAGTAGTGGTAGTCCGCAGACTAGGAAAATGCTTGTGTTCACTTTTGGGAATTGGAGTGGACTGTGTGTCTGAGTCAGCCCCCCTCTGTAGATTTTGGGGGATTCTGTACTCTGGTAAGTCCAGAGAGGTGATGTGACTCAGCCTGATGTGACTTCATTCCCAGTAGCATCGCGCCACTTCCCATAAATGATCAGTGGTGAAAAGAGTACTAGGATTTCCTACTCAAGTAGAAGTATTGTTACTTTTGCTGATATTTTACTTAAGTAGAAGTAAAAAATTGACTTAAAGCATCATTAAAGTTTGGTAGAGGTTTGTGTTGTGTAGTTACCTTGCCATGATGTAACTCCAAATATTGGCGAGATATCTTCAATAGTTGCTCCAGAGAGTAAAACTTGATCATCCAAAATCATGGTGATTTCTTTCCTCATACATGGCACGGCGCAACAGGCCTCCCAAGTCACGCTGGAAAAAAAACGTACCCGGGTTTTGTTATTTTATATATTGGCAGAATCTGCGTTGTTCTCCTTCATTTGTGTGCTAAAAGTGTGACTTTAATGATGCTTTATGTAAAAAGTACCTCATTTAAAATGTAAAAGTTACTGATTTCTGGTCCGTTATATTAGACCAAACGCTATGAGAATACAGTTATTTTGACTCGATGCTGGGTAAGTACCTTAAAGACACCATTAGACACGCAAGACAATATAAAGAGCAGCTGGCTAGAAGAGATGGCTTGGGCTGTGAATCATCTGCAATGTTTTTGCCGTCTTTAGTTGACTTCTTCTGTAGATTAGTGAATTCTTATTACATTAAATTCTACATGATCTCTCCCTGCTGATGACCTTTGGCAGTGTTTGGATTAGTTGGAAGTTCAGAAATGAAAATGCACCTACTGTATTTACATTATTTCCCATTTTTGTGTTAAGGGAGAAATGGGAAATAAAAATAAGAAAAGGCAATCAATTCATGTTTCGCCAGCATATTTTACAATCAAAAAAATAAATAATTTATCTCTTCATTTGAATGATCCGATATATATTAATAAAATCCAGAGATCGATCTTTTAATATATGCCTTTTCCCATGGATACGTGAAACTTTCACCCCGTTAGTCTCACGTGGTCAGCCTTTGGTTCTTCACGCAACAAGGCCTGAGGCCGCTTAACAGATTTCTGCCACACGTGTCTCCGCCACGGTTGTTTACAAGCATGGTAACGAACGAGTATAAAGTCACCAAAGCCACAGAGAATATAGACATGCCTAAATAGATATGGAGAAATCTTGGTGTGTTTCAAGTTGCAGTAACTGTCATACGGTAAACATTTACCATGCAATGTTACTAAGAGAGGTAATACAGAGACATATGTAGAGTAGACCGGGATACGGACTGAGAGAGTTAACGTGTTGTGCCAAGTCACTAAGTGTTTAAATAAAAGCCATTGTTCAGATAAAAGCCTCCGTCATCATTTTGTAGTGACCTTCTGCTGAGGGTGTGGCTAAATTAGGAAAGGACTATCCACAAGGGATGGGCGGATCAAAACTGGTATTGATACTCGCATACTACTCATTTGGTATCTATTCCTTTAAAAAAAAGTATACATTTCAAAGTTTTTAATCCAAAATGCGGGTGTGTCACTCAACACTATATCATGTCAAATAAAAAGACTTGCTGGTCAATTAATGGGGTCAATTCATAATGTAAACATTCTTATTTTTAACAATGCACCAGGTTAGAGGGTTCCTTGTACAATTTACAGTGTTAGTTCTCTGAGAATCCCTTTAATATCCAAGCAAAAATGGTATTGCCTAACCTAATCGATGTCTAATTGAATTCGGACCTTGTGAATCGGAGTCAAGTTGATTCAGGAAATCAGTGGCGATACCCAGCCCTAGAGGCATGTGGTTATTTTGTATATACAAATTCTTCATCAAAGTTACAGAAAACATACTCTATCGTAATATACAGTATATTGTTGTCGTGATGGGTAATTTCATATCACGATAACTATACAATATATATTACGATTTAGTTAGTACGTTTTCTGTCAATTAAATTAAAACTGTCTATACAAAATAACCACATGCCTCTTTATTTATTTTATACAAAATTAGATTGTTTTTTTATTCAAAATATGTTGGCGAAACATACATTTATTGCATTTTCTTTTTATTTCCCATTTCTCCCTTAACACAACAATGGGGAAACAAGACCAATAGAAAATGTGGGTTTGAATCTCCACCTTTCTGTGTGGAGTTTGCCTGTTCTCCCCATGATTGAGCAAGTTTCTTCCGGGTTCTCCGGTTTCCTACCACGGTCCAAAGACATGTGCTTGTGTATAGAGTATGTATATGATGTATTTGGTATATGATGATGTATGATTATATGCAAGTCACGTTGGATAAAAGCGTCTGCTAATGTAAAAAAGTTGCATTTTCATTTGTGAACTTCCAACTAATCCAAACACTGCCAAAGGTCATCAGCAGGGAGAGATAATGTAGAATTTAAAGTAATAATAACTATTCACAAATCTACGGAAAAAATCAACTAGAGGCGGCAAAAACATACGATTATTTGACTTAGCCATATCCGCAATGCCAACACCTTACCGTCCTTCAAAATAGCCCTCTAACCCCACCTGTTCACTCTTGATTTTGACCGTTAGTTGTTTGTTTTTTTCTGCTGTTTGTTTTTATCTCATATTGTCAAGCATCTTGGAGCATTGTGAAAAGCGCTTTATACATTTATTGTATTATTATTATTCACTGCCCGGTATGACTGCAGTCAAGTGAGACGTCTCTTGTGAAACCATGGTCTAGTAGCCAGCCACTCTTTATATTATGTTGCGTGTGTAATGGTGTCTTTACAGTACTTACCCAGCATTGAGTCAAAATAAAATTATTCTCATAGCGTTTGGTCAAATATAGCGGAGCTATGCTCCCGATTACATACCGAGCCACGCTTGTGATAAGAGCTAATGATCCATCGCATACATTACATTACATTACAGCATTTAGGAGACGCTTTTATCCAAAGCGACTTACATGTCATACCGTTGGCGGAGGCAGCCATGCAAGGTTTTTTTCCCCGGGAGGAGCTGGACTCGAACCGCCGACCTTGCAGTTGCGGGGCGGGAACTCTACCTCCTGAGCTACTGCCGCCCATCACACCATGCACCACACTACACACAAACACATATATTTGCATGTCTTTTTGACTGTGGGAGGAAACCGGAGCACCCAGAGGAAACCCACGCGAACACGGGGAGAACATGCAAACTCCACACAGAAAGGGCCAGGCGAGATTTGAACCCAGAACCTTCTTGCTGTGAGGCGACAGTGCTAACCACTGTGCCACCGTGCCGCCCGCCGCATACAACGTTATTCTGGTTGTAAATCAGTGGAATAATTAGCGCGACTGAAAACTGTTGTTTAACAGGCAGTTAAAAAATGCATTAGTTTTGTTCTGCGTCACTCCTCCTTGTTTGTTTGTTATTCCAGTCCACGTGTATAGAACATAAAGTGTATTCGTGAATGACGTAAAATATGTCTGTAAAGCAGTTCTGCAGCATTTTTGCTACAATGGCAATAGAAACGATAGATGAAAATGTCTACCGATGGACATTTTTCTATCGTCCTATGACGTATATCGTCATGTCGAACAGCCCTAGGCTGTACATGATGGGCTTTTCAGGGATTAAGAAACATGCTAATATTAAGACTGAATGCATTTTTGAAATTGGTGTGTTCTTCAATCGGTTTCCAGGAGCCATGAAAATTACTCGACGCACAGAAAGCCAGAAACTCAATAAATACAAAATAAAATGCCAAAATTGGAGTGAGATTTTCATGTGACCAATTTGCTATAAGGGTTAAATACATGAATTTTATTAGGTACACCTCCTTGTTTACGCAAATTGCTCACTCTAGACCAGTGTTTCTCTCAACCCAGTCCTCAAGGCCCACTTGTCCTGCAGGTTTTTGCTTCAGTCATACTCTTGCACACCTGACTCAAATAAGAGCTACATATTTTCATGACACCTTAATTGGATCTGGTGTATGGCTGGAGCAAAGTAGCCAGGTATACCATAATGAAGGGGATACTGACTGAGTGTAGACGCTTATAGAAGAGGTTGATCTCTACAGAACAATCATTCTCATTAGGACAACCTTGCTGGCGGAGCAACCTAGGGGTTAGAGAGACTGTCCTGGACGGTCTCAATTTTGATCCTAGCTACATCCATGTGTTGTGTTGAAGTGTTCTTCAGCAAAACACTGCTCTACCTGCTCAACCATTGTAAATCTCTGGACAAGAGTGTCCGCTAAATGCTGTAAATGTAAAATGGAAACTGTCTGCACTATCGCTGCTTTCTTTACTCTCTTGCATAAAGAGTTTCAGTTATCATATTAACACGCAAACTGCAGGTTCGGTACTTCTGTGCTGAGATAACTGAAAACACAATGTCCCATATCTGCTTGTGTTAAGAGTGTAAATTTTTTTGTAAAAGAGCTTCCTTCTAATTTCTCTATTTTCTCTGCTCTGTTCAAGGTCGCAATGAGCTTATAGCTCGCTATATCAAGCTACGCACGGGGAAGACACGCACGCGCAAACAGGTATGGATGAACAGATGTTCGTGATGACTTAACATGTGTTTGGTGTAGGTTTGCAAATTCTAGGGAATTTCCTTGATCGATTGTCGCCAACGTTAATGAACAACCAATCGATAACGAAACAGCTAAAAATTGCTTATGACATAGAAAAGCTTTATTGAAGCATTAGCAGGGCTCGAAATTGCGACCGTTTTGGTCGCATATGCGACCAAAATTGAGTCCGTGCGACCTCGATATATAATTGGTCGCACCGGTGCGAGTGTAAATAATTGTTCTGGTGCGACCGTTTTTTTCTTCTGCTCTTGAACGTCCCTTTCTCTGTTCATTCGCTCTGGTGCGACCGTTTTTTTCTTCTGCACTTGAATGTCCCTTTCTCTGTTCATTCGCTAGCATGGCTTGTGACAGGGACCATTCTAACCAATCAAACGTGAGTTTGAGGGTCTTACCTTTAATGCTGACTCTAGATTGGTTGGGATTAGCCTTCAATCACTCCTTTTCGCGGCTAGCTAGTGCTATCAAAAGCTAACAAGATTAAGCGAACAATTACGGCATATTTGAGTACCGTTACTGATATAACGTTAGTCGCTGTAGCAGCGGAAACAGTTGAATTGTGACGCCTGATGTGACG
>OMOT01088869.1:6948-22914 GCA_900312575.1 Acanthochaenus luetkenii | reverse complement strand
TATCGATGCCAGTTTAGATCCGCCCATCCTTAGTGGATAGTCCTTTCCTAATTTAGCCGCATCATCAGTAGATGGTTACTGTAAAATCATGACGGAGGCTTTTATCTGAACAATGGCTTTTATTTAAACACTTGGCACAACGTGTTAACTCTCTCAGTCCGTATCCCGGTCTACTCTACACATGTCTCTGTGTTACCGTAACTCTCTTTGTAACATTGCATCGTAAATGTTTACCGTATATGACAGTTACTGCAACTTGAAACACTCCCAAGATTTCTCCATATTTATTTAGGCAAGATTCCCAGTCTATATCCTCTGTGGCTTTGGTGACTTTATACTCGTTTGTTGCCGTGCTTGTAAACAAACGTGGTGGAGACACTTGAAGATTGATTTGAACATGTCTCTTTAAAAAATAATTTAAAAAATATTGTTTTATTCTAAATAAACTGGCAAAACATGAATTGATTGCCTTTTCTTATGTTTATTTCCCATTTCTCCCTTAACACAAAAATGGGAAATAAAACAAACAGAAAATGTAAAAAAGGTGTATTTTCATTTGTGAACACTGCCAAAGGTCATCAGCTGGGGAAGATAATGTAGAATTCAAAGTAATAAGAATTCACAAATCTACGGAGGAAGTCAAAAGACGGCAAAAACATAGCAGTTTATTCACAGCCCGGTATGACTGCGGAGTCATAACAGCCGTCTCTTGTGAAACCATGGTCCAGCCAGCCGCTCTTTATATTGTGTTGTGCGTCTAATGGTGTCTTTACGGTACTTACCCAGCATTGAGTCAAAATAACTGTATTCTCATCGCATTTGGTCAAATATAGCGGAGCTAAGCGGTCCAGATTACATACAGAGCCACGCTGGTGATAAGAGAAGAGATAAGAGAAGATAAGAGAAAAGTTTTTCTGGTTGTAAATCAGTGGAATAATTAGTGTGACTGAAAACTGCTGTTTAACAGGCAGTTCAAAAATGCAATAGAGTTTTGTTCTGTGTCACACTCCTCTGTGTTTGTTTGTTATTCCAGTCCACGTGTAGAGAACGTAAAGCGGGGTCAGGAATGACGTAAAATACGTCCGTAAAGCAGTTCTGCAGCTTTTTTGCGACAATGGCGATAGAAACAATAGAGGAAAATATCTGACGATAGACATTTTTCTATCGTCCACACAATATATATCATCATATCAAACAGCCCTATTCGAGTGTATTACCTTGTTAACAGACTGCCTGATTGATCATGACTGATCTGGGCTCATTCTGCTGGACCAACAAGACATATTCTTGATAGTTACATTAAGCCTGATTAAGTGAGTCATCGTCTTTTTAAATGTAAAATAAAAATGTAAATTGATTACTTTTTCAAAGCCTAAATAATATGGATTTTTTAAAAGACAGCAAGTACTTGTTGTTGTCTTCATTCTGAAAATTGGAGATTGTTCGTTACGTGTTTCTATCTTTTTCCCATAAAGCTTTTGGTGTTTCCAGCACAAAATAATTTTTACTGGAGTTCTTTATGCCCGATTGGCTTCTGCCAGGGCCGGTCAGTCACTATTTAGATCTATAACCATCTCACAATTAATTAGTGTATTTGATATGAATTAGAAGGGATGTGCTTCCATTTAAGGTGATTTCACTCTGCAGCTTAGCCGGTGAAGTCGTCCTCCACTCACATATGAAGCACAGCCAAAGGGTTGCTATGGAAACTGGCCCAGTAATTGTATTACCCCTTTGATGGCGGCATGATACTAAGTGAGACAAGGAAAGCACACAGAATGTAGCTCAGCCCAGATTTTCCTCTCATTTAGGTAGATGAGAACTGGAATTGTTTTGACTCATTGTTGTGGTGTCAGATTAAGCTTCAGCCTCAGATTAAAATATAATGTTCCTCTTTAGAACACTGCTTCTATATGCCTCCCTTTTGCCTTGGCCTATTAGCCTGGCCATTGGGTGTATGGACTTAAAACACCTAAATGAAGGAATATAAACGGTACTGAAGGCCATAAAATGATATTTTATGTATTCTGTGCCTGTAAGAATCGTATTTGTTATTGTAACCTGGGGTATCAGTCATCTTATGTTATTGTTGAAAAAGCAATGATGCATATTACAGGTAGAATCATATTTTTACTCTGCTGCCTTCTCCAATGAATCATGTCAACAACAGACAACCAGGCTAAAGGTTGCATATTACAAGGTGATGAAGAGAAAGCTGCTTCCTTCGTCATACTCTGGTACTGTGTTGCCTAATATCCCCCCGAAAATGAAAACTACGCCTTTCATAACAGACTATTGAAGATCGGAAGCAAGTTATTTTAAGTGTGTTTCATGAAGATAGTGCACTATCCTATCTACCCTGCACATGACCTCTTGCATAGGGGTTTTGTGGTATTATTCTACTGGTCAAGCTTTCCGGGCTTTGTCATGAAACGTCTCCCCTCTGGGACTAGTATGTCCTGGTGATAAGAGAGGACATTTGTTTTCCTCATGCCAAACACGTAGAGCACAACACATGCTCCAAACAGATTGCCAACTAAAAACAAAGTGACATTCTTTACTTTGTCAATGTTTGTTCTCCTCATTAACGTGGGGTTTTCATGTGTCAATAGTTGGCCACGTATTTTTCATAGAAAGAATGTAAAGTCTTACCAAACAAGATACCAAACACGATACCACAATAATACAATAATATATGTTTCATGCCGCCATTATTTTCCCTGTAGTGCTTTAATACAAAATGTCATGTTTAACTGCCTGCCACATATACCCTAATAAGCAAGTCAGGCTGTCTTCCTCTCTAGTTGAGGGGCGTGACTGGTATATAGTGTGATCCGGTGTGGTATTGAGCCATTACACTAATCCGTGCTGCCTCGTCAGGCCTTTTGACTCACAAATCTGTCACTTATAGCAGTGTAGAGGAAGTTGCCTGGAAGTCATCAGTAACTTTCTGTGCCAACAATGCTGTGTATTACGTCTTAACCTCCACTGGCATGAGATTGAAAAGTGTTTTCGGTCTAGCTGGGCACCAGCCTCGTGGAATGGCTGTACAAGAGCTGCTATTGGTGCTTTTGGATTTGTAAGATAGTAAGTGCTGTAAAAAAGCATAAACACTGAACTCATAGCTCTTCTCTTCTCTTCTCTTCTCTTCTCTTCTCTTCTCTTCTCTTCTCTTCTCTTCTCTTCTCTTCTCTTACTCTTCTTTTGATATGCTACTATTACAGATGGAAAAACCACGACTTGATTCCTGCATGCATATTTCACATAGTGTTCTATGGGACATTTTGAGTTTGTTTCATTTCCTCCGCATCGGTTATTTTAATTTGGCCTAAACTGCAACTGCAATTCTACTACAAATGTATTTCATGTATGTTACAGTGAATTACAGTATTCCAGCACTTAATTATCATGCATATTTACCTTTCCTTACATGCAGGTTAAGACTAACTTCTATCCCGTGTCTGGCTATCTGTCTGTCTGTCTGCCCTGTAAAGACGGTCCTGCAGTGCTGACAGCATTCAGGATTCACCTGCACTCAGGTACGGGCAGATCAAAGGCTTTATGTGACGCCTGTCTGTCCGTCCTCCCATCACCCTCTTCCATTTCTCCTCTCATCCACTCACACTCTCATCGTGCCGCACTCTCCTCTCTCTTCCCCTCTCCTCAATAGTTGACGCCGTACTTGTGTTCCAGCTCCGCATTGTTGTTAATTCTCCTCTGCCTTCCGGGTTAGTCTGCTAATCAGACTCTGTGTATGTTCAGCATTCCTCACTGCCTCTGATTCAGTCTGCAGAGCCTGGCTCCTGGTGGCACAGTGTTCACCCTCCTTGTAGTGTGTTCTGTCTGCATGTCTTGAGAATCATATCCACACAGATGCAGGCACTCGCAGGCAGGCACGTGCACATGGTAATGTGTCAAACATACAACCAGTGTACCTGTGCTTTTAGCATATCAAGTGTTACCAAAAAGTGCTAAGTTTATCATAACTTCATGGTGTTGAAAGTCGCTGGAACGTACTGCGCAATAACAAGCGACAATATGTCAATATAGGGAAGTGAAGGGATGTTCGCCATGCCATGTATTGTTAAAAATAAGTGAGTAGTGCTGTTGCTGCTGATTGACATTGTAGATATAGATGATTATGTGTGTATGTGTGTATAAGAGAGAGTGAGTGGGTGGGGTATCCTTCCACATCCCTGTGTCAGGCTAATAATAGATGTAAATGTCTGTTCAGATTGAGAAACGTGTTATTTCGGTCACATGCTTTATGAGTGAGCAATGTTCAGTTCCTCAACCACGCTGGTTAACAATGTCACTTTAATTCAGAGCCCACTAGAGACACACATTCTCAGTAAGTTGGCATTCAGCTGATGGGCATGTCCACTAGGGTTGCAAATTCTAGGGAATTTCCTTGATTGATAGTTGCCAAAGTTAATGAACGACCAATCGATCAATCGATAACGATACAGCTAAAAATCGCTTATGAATATGTATTATTAAAAAATATGAAAATGCATATTTTTTTCTCAATCAAAGCTTTATTGAAACATTTGATAAATACACCTGTTTCATGGCATAACACAAACATAATTATGAACGCAGTTTTGTTTAAGTATGATATTTTAATAAGGCTCGGGAGCCTTAATTAGAAACGTACATTTGCTAAATGATTACGAAATAAAAGCTACAATAAATTCCCTCTTGAAATGAGAAAGCTGCGACAAACTACGACAGCTCAGGCTTCAGTATCAAACTTAAACTACATAAGTGCAGTAACTCCAATCCTGTTGATTTTTATTTAAGAATGGAATGTATGTTTTGTTAGAAAACATTATTTGTAGATGATCTATAATTTCATTGGTGTACTGAAAAAGCATGGTTGCCTAGGTAATTTAGCATGAATGAATACATGTGTGGTATTGATACAGTTGTTTGCAATGAGTGAAGATGTCTGCCTATGTGTGCCAATAATAAGCACGTGGGTGTGTCTCTCCGCCAGGTTTTGTCTGTACTGTAGTCTGGTGTATTTCTGCTGAATTCTTACTGAGGCAGACTGAACTGTCTATGGACCTTTTCTCCAGTTACCAGTCTCTGTAGAAGTATATATAACACCCTGCTTGCCCTCTGCCTCTGTTTGCTCAGCCCAGGCTCTGATAACTGACTGTGCACAGTTGGAGTGAGACCAAAACATATTTTACAAAAAGAAACAGCTGCACAGTCACCGAGGCTTCAGACAAGCGCAGTGGGAAAATTCCACCGTGTAATTTGTCCTCCATAGCCCTCAGGGATTATCTTGGCCTATCAGAGATCTTACACATAAACTTGCTACAATCCCTCCTTTACGAAACTCTCTCATTGGCTCACACTGCGCTCTGTCAAATGGCTCTGCAGGTCGTGGGGCTGGTTTGGGGATATGGCTGAGGGAGGCTGGGGATCGTCCCTCCTGTGTGTGTGTGTTCTCTCTCAGGGAGCTAGGACTTCTGCCACAGCAGCTACTCCGGCCCCTGACCACACCCCCTCTCTGATATCTGCACGTTCCAGCCTCCCCCACAGGAAGTGCTGCTTTCCCAGTATTCAGGAATAATGGGAATAAAGGGCAGGCAGCGCGCAAAGCGCTGCTACATGAGCCAATGCCAGGGTCTGCCACGCTGGGAGAGAGGCACTGCTGGAATGCTGCGTGCCTTTGTACTAGAGACAGGGAGACGCAGTGGGTGTATAATTGAGAGTATGTGTGTGCATCCCTCTCTCTTTCTCTCTCTCTCTCTCGCCGTCTGTGTCTCTCTGTCATCTCTCTCCCTCCCACGGTTTTCAGACGTGCCAGCAGGGCAAGAGTGTGAATCTGGTGAAGTCGCTAAGAGACTGTAGGGTTTTTATCAGGTCCTTGTTGAACTGTGCATGTCTGAAATGCCTGTGGTGGTAACGTATTATAGGCCAGCTGATGGCCTTCATTGTAAGATCATTCTTAATATGCAACATTGCATGACAAACACTGCTGCAGCTTTACTCAAAAAATCCTTCATTTGTTATCTAATTTCAATTCCCATGCCTAACCTTCAGCTAGCTTCAACACAACAACTCAAAACCAACAATATACTAGCTGACTCCTATATAACCAAATTGATATTGGTACTGATGTACATCTGCTCCGGCCCCCCTAGCATGTGTGTGTTGTGCAATTGTGTGTATCCGGGGGGGATCGGTGATGGGTTAAATGCAGAGAATAATTTCACTAGGTGTGAGGTGCTCTGTGCATGTGTGTGACAATAAAGGATGAATTATTTAAAAAAAATACAAGATAGGACATCTAGTGGTCAGAAAAGATACTGCAGCTTTAAATAACAAAACAAATGTAAACAACCACTTCCCACAACCATGCAAATGTACAACACTTAGTGTAGGCCTACTTCATCAAAAGCGACATCATGAAATAAGCTTAATGGACTACCACCACAAGTAATCACACAAACAATGCACATTATATATAACTCCTCGCCTAGACGAATGTTTGATACAGCAGAATAATACATTGAATCTTTATCATGAAAACCTTAAAGAAAATACAAACGCCAAAACCTACCCAGATCCCAATCCCGCACTTAAACCTTGGTTAAGGGAACCTGAGAGGTCATTTGTATGCACACCATCTATTAAAAAGTAATTTTTTATCTTTTAATTCTGGAATTAATGCACAAGCATTTTCCTAGTGCAATATGAGTTAATCTAAATCATGGATCTCTGAATGTGAATGTATGCGACTGTGAATAGTGGGTATTTGTGGTATTGTATGGCAGTGTCTGCTGTTTCTGTGTTCTTTCATGTGAGCTGCGCAAATTCTAGTCAGCACTATTGACTTGGCAATGAAGTATTGCATTTTTAATTTTGAAATGTAGACTTCCAGCACCTGTCTTGTTACTGGCCTCAGTATTATGAAACTTGTTTACACTTCTACACTTGTCTTTCCAATGTAGAAAAGGTTTTAATTAGCCAACATATTCATGCTCATATCATTTTATTAATTTCCTTGCATTGCTTAAGCCCTTGTTTGTTCTTGTTTGCTGCTATTTGTTTCTTTTGCAGATGAAAACAATTGTCTTAGTCTCAATTCATCTGACAGAGGGACTTCGCTGCCTGGACCTACAGAGGTAAGTCCCATGGCGTGATTTGACCCAGTCTCTGTGGGTATTGCAACATACAGTGCACACGCACACACACACACAGAGAGTTTGGTAATTGTTTTCATAACATATTCATTTGGATCTGATCCCCCACAAGCTAAAATCAATCTTCTTACATAACAGATTATGAACAATAGTTACTGGAGGTTGTTTTTGTGTACATTTTCCAAAGCCTCTTTTTGTCTGTGTATCTGCAGGAGTTTTTATGTCTGTGTCTGTCATAGTTTTAGTTGATTGACCTTCTGTTCACTCACTGCTCTCATTGCTGAGTCACAAGACCTCTGCCTTTCAAAGAGCTCCTCTCATTTCTATATCAGCCTCCCACCAGGCGGCACACAGAAAGAAACTACCGTGTTACTGCTCAAACAGGGACTTGGGTTTGCGGCGATATAACGAGGCCGTCTAGCAGATGCTTTTATCCAGTTCCATTTCTTAGACATGAATACATTTACATTTCTTTATGTTCTTGTTATGTACGAACATGATTAAACGACACTATGCAGAGCAACATCCGCTCCCTGGTTACTTCCTCCAAGGACGCCTGTTGGTGGATGTGTGGGTCTGATAAACAAGCTGGGTGGGGTTCTGTAAAATACTGAGCACACTGGGAATAATGCTTTATATGGCTTTTTGTATGTGCTTTGTCATTCACTCAACCACAGAGGACTTCCTAAATATGGCTGACAGGCTATATCATTCAAAATCAAACAAAAATGAAAATAGCTGGTGTTCTAACCACTTGTGGTCTGTTTTCTGATGTGTGTTTTTCTGGCCAAGTCTAACCTCTAAAATCAGACTGGAAAGTTGAAGTTAGGCCTCTAACTATGATGATTTTAAACTGAAGTATGTATTTGGCCTAGTCCTTGCCTCTTGACTGTAGGATATATGATTGCTGTCTTTTACTGGACATCACAAGGCTTTTGGCAACACACGCACACACACACTCAGTAAACCACTGTTTGCGCTGAAAGCTGGTACTCTTACTCTTACTCTCTCTCTCTCTCTCTCCTGACACGGAAAGGTTTGCAGACCAACACAGTAGAACCTCATTTATATGAATCCCACACTGAAAGACTACCCAACGCTAGCGAAAACAAATAATTGGCATTACTATAAACAGGAAGTAATCTGACATTGAAGTAGTGTGGTGGATGGGCGTATGAGTTTGCCTTAATTACCGGCTTGTATGAAGTAATTTTCTAATGTGAGTCATTTCAATTTTCACTAATCATGATCAAAGCCTTTGAAAGCCCTAACCTTTTACTTTTACTTGCCTGAATGTAATCATTAGCCAACCTTTAGCTGAAAATGCTGTGTCCAATTTGTGTTATTGTCACAGAATACAATTTGTGGTGGATGAGCGTCATTTTTACATAATTCGAGAGTTCAGAGTTTGTGCTCATTTCACAACTTTTTACGAGATCATATTGTCCCAAGGGATTCACTCTGTTAACTAATATCTACGTATATTTTCATTAAAAAATGAATGAGGGATGTGGAGAAAGATCATTGCAGCAATTTGAAGAAGCTGGGATCTGTCAATTTAGACGTGTTTGAGTCTCACAAACCTTCGTCACAGTCTCACAAATCCAGAATGCCAAGTAAATACAGACTATAGTCTCTCGAGCACCAGGTTGGTAAAAGGTTACGGGATTGATTTTGACTCAAGTAACCCACATTACTGAAATAGTCCTACAAAACTTCCCATAGTATCGCCTATCCAGTTTCATGAATTGATTATTTCCAGCAAGGGTGCTGTTACTTACCATGGAGTCTTTCTCTGTATAAGCTAAAGGTTTAACGACTAAGAGAAGGAGCGGGGATGCTGTTAACAGCGGAGGGAGGAGGCTTCTTATACATAATGGTTGTGAATGTTTGAGCAGATGGGTGCAAAGTAAAACCATTTGCACAGTAATAGGGAATACTACTACTACTACTACTAATAATAATAATAACTTTATTTATATAGCACCTTTCCAAAACAAAGTCTACAACGTGCTTTACAGAATAAAAGAAGCAGTACACAAAACAGAGACTATAAGACAATAAAGGTTAAAGCAAGTTAAAAACAAGGCAGCAGTATAAGGAAATAAGAGAAATAGAACAGAGAAATTGTAAAAAGAACCATAAGAAGGCTAGTCTATAAAAATGAGTTTTAAGGATGGACTTGAAGGAAGAAACAGACTTAGCCAGCCTAATCTCTTCCGGTAAGTTGTTCCAAAGTCTAGGAGCCTTAAAGGCAAAGGCTTGACCACCTTTGTTCTTTAATATGGATTTTGGAACAACCAGGAAAACAGCATTCGAGGACCTCGGTGAACGGTTACAGTTAAAAGGTCTGAAATATAACTGGGAGCCAAACCCATCCGGGCTTTAAAAGTGATCAGTAAAATGTTAAAATAAACTCTAAAACTCACAGGCAGCCGGTGCAAGGATGCAAGAATTGGTTAAATATGCTCTCGTTTTTTGGTGCCAGTTAAAATCCTGGTAGCTGCATTTTGGACTAGCTGTAGAGTGGAGAGAGACTTTTTGCTACAAACGGAGATCAAAGAATTACAGTAATTCAACCGTGATGAAATGAAGGCAATTTGTGGTGGATAGGAAGTTGTCAGAAACAGGATTGCACAACTGATTATGCAAACTAAGAAAACACAAACTCTACACTGCTGTGAATTGGGACCAAGTTTATTTGGGATCTGGATGTCGGAGTTATTGGAACCAATTTGTAGAATCTCAGTCGTTTTAGAATTCAACTGTAGAAAACGTTGAGCCATCCATTTGTGGATATCCTCGAGACCGTTTTTCCTCTATTTATTTAAAACTATAATTTGGGTCGTAGCTTAGATAGATGTGAGTATCATATGCATACAAATGGAAACTGATATTGTGACTTCGGATAAGATGCCCTAATGACAACATGTAGATGGAGAATACAATCGGGCCAAGCACCGAACCCTGAGGAACCCCACAATGTAGCTTTGAAATAGATGACCTAGAGTCACCAAGCTTCACACAAAAAGGACTGAAAGCACTCAAGAGCCGTGCCATTGACACCACACTGAGATCTAACCGTAGTAACGTCGCGGGGTGCCCAACGTCGGCAGCTAAAAGTAGATCATTCATTGCCTTAATCATCTAATAGCAAAGCATTTGAAGTCAGGGGTTAAGATATGGACTGAAATTAAAAGGTTGACTTAGCATGGTACTGCATGTTTCTCCTCTGCTGCCATGGTTTGCGTCTAAGTTTAGAATAATTAGGTATGCCTATTGCAAGTGACTGGACATTGTCCAGGATTCCCTTTTGTGAGGTTCGTCTGTGGCCGTTGCCTCCCTCATCTACAGTCGTATCCAAAGGAAACAGACCTTCTCTTTTGCGTAGTAAAATGTTCAGCAATATCCAGTTCATTGTAATGATAAGCAAATGGCTAATCTCGGAAATTATTACTACAGTAACGTACTGGCATGTATAATTCTGGGGGATTTAGTGTCTTTCCATTTATGTGTCTATATCGAAGTCTGTCTCCCATCACTCCTGAAGATTCTGTTAATTTAATTACTGCTATATTCTGTTGTGTGTCTGCCCTTCTCTATTTTGTTGGACGTCTAAAAGCTCTTTGTGTGTTTGTTTAATGAAGTGTTTCTGTCTCCCCTGCAGACTGACAGTCTACAACCAAATAAAGACACAGTGTTCTTCCGGGATGGGGTGCGTAGGATCGACTTTGTGTTGTCTTATGTAGATGACAAGGACGGAGAAAGGAAACAGGTGAGTGTAACTGAAAGGAGACAAGTTGCCTTTAGTTCACTACTCTGCCTTTATACCGTGTGGCCAATTATGTGCTTTTCCTGGCATTGTTACACACTTTTCAAACAGGAACACATGGTGCACTATAAAGAGGAAGTGAGATGAAGATAACAAATTATCCATCCATCCCATCTCATCCAATCTATCGCTGGTGCCCTGAAACAATGAATATAAATTAATTGAATTACAATTATTTTTGTTGCCAACAAACATGAAAAGGACTGTACACACAATGGGAGCTTTGAGCAACATGAAATCAGCCGTCCACTGGTAGAGCGAGCACAGTGGTAATGCAATTATCATGCATGAATACACACCTTCAATCAGAGACATGACAGAAGAGACATGCATGTGAAATATGAATCAAGTGATGGAGTGAAGGTGTTCGGAGGAAGAATGAGGCATACAGGAAGTTGTCTTGATTGTTTCAGCTGTATCACTTCTCCTTTTCTCTGTCTAGAATGAAGTTCAAGTTCATATACCCCTTTATCACAAGCATGTCTCAAAGGACTTTACAGAAAATGAGCCAAACTAACCGAACAACAATCAATTGAATTACAAAATCATGTTAGAGCGACACAGAGAAGCAGAAGAAAGCACACGATGCACACAATACCAATTTTTAGCAAGCCTACCTATTCTACAAAGCCTAACCTAGAATCTAACATACTACATTTCCCTTCTAAAATAATGAGGGCAAAGGAGAAAGGCTAAGATTCTGTCTGTCTGTCTGTCTGTCTGTCTGTCTGTCTGTCTGTCTGTCTGTCTTCTCATGCTTGTTGCTTGTGTCTGCCTGTTAATCCACAGGAAAGGAGGAGGGAGTTCGAGGCTAATCTTGAGAAGGCAGGACTGCACCTCGAGACAGAGGACAAATCCGTAAGACATTCAACCATAGAGTACTTGCGCCACCTAGTGGTCTTAATGCTAAGGTGCATCACAGTCAACAAAAATAATCTTAAAGGGATGGCTCCTCACTTGACTACAGTGTTACAGGGGAGGTTGCCCCCCATTGTCGGCGAGATGCATAGTATGATATGGTCATTCTTTAGTATCTTAATGGAATTGTTTGAGAATTATTCACAAACTTCAGTTCAATAAATATGATACAATGTCATATATATATATATATATATAATATTTGACCGAGCTCAGCGAACCGAAGGTGACTTCTCTTCTCCTCCATCGACACATGTGCCAGGACTCGGATGACCTCAAGACGTACTTCTTGAAGATCCACGCGCCGTGGGAGGTGCTAGCCACCTACGCCGACGTTTTGAAGATCAAGGTTCCCTTCAAGGCCAGCGACATCTCCCATGGTCAGGATGTCCCTCTGGAGTGGCTGTCACGGCCCTTCCGTCTGCCGGAGCACGTCATGCACCCGGAACCGGACTACTTCACCTCCCCCTTCGACAAGGGCAAGATCGACTTCTTCCTCATCAACGACAGGGACACGTTCTTCCCACCCTCCACAAGAAACAGAATTGTGAGTGGTGGTTTCTTAACGCATAAACTCCACCCAAAAGCAGAATTCACTGATGTTAAGATATCCTGTGGTCTTAGATGCTCAATTGATATTTATGAACACGAGCGACTCTACAACCCAGTGATTCTTGTCTAACTCACTCTAACCCAGGAAATGGGAGACAGTGTTTGTGGACAGACTGACTCGGGGTGGTGCTGTGGGGATATTGGCCCATTTTCTGGTTCACACAACATTGTTAGAAAATGCTACCACAATGAAATACATTTAAAAATGCATTTATAACAACATATTCTGGCTTGAAAATTCAAACAAATGACTCCACTGGGAGACTTTCAATCAGTCCAGACTGAACTGTTCAAGATCCTAAGAGTAACTTGCTCATTCCCTGTCAGGGTGGATTTTCTCTTTAAACAGTGGTACCATTGATTCATATATATTATGCCAGTGCTCTATAATATGGAGTTGAATCCCTTCCTTGTTGTTAGGTGTTCTACATCCTGGCTCGCTGCCCCTACTACAAAGAGGACCGGAAGGATAAAGACAAGAAGGGAGTTAAGCGATTGCTCAGCAATGGAACCTACACATCAGCCTTTCCACTACACGATGTAAGACACGCGGGAGGAAGGCACATTAATATGCCAATACTTTATCACGTAGAACTGTATTATTCATTTGTGCGTTTCCCAGAACCATAATATTTTTATCAACGTGGTCTTAACAAATTGACTTAATTCCCAATTCAATATCTATTCATGGTTCCGAAATCCAGCTAAACCCTTTTTCATGTCATGGAATATGTGATGAAACGGTTATGAACTCGATATCTCTCTGGTCCTTTCAGTGTCGATACTGGAAAAGGGCAAGAAATGCTGAATGTGAGAGCGAGCGCTTCAATCTGTACAAGCACTGGGCCGGGTTTCTCTGTTTCTACAAGGAGCAGCCGCTCAACCTCATTAGGTCAGTCGGCAATACATGGATGTACTCAGCTTTTTGTGTTTTTCACTTCAGTACGTTTAGTGGGGGATTTTGATACTGAAATCCGAGCGTTCACTGCCAAGTTAGATGTTCATGTAATCCTTTGCCTGCAGGAAGTATTATGGAGAGAAGATTGGGATCTACTTCGCCTGGCTGGGGTTCTACACAGAGATGTTGTTCTTTGCGGCCGTCATGGGCCTCATATGTTTCACCTATGGAGTGCTCAGTTATGACGACAACATAACAAGGTTAGTACCAGCAGGGGGGATCAGGGAGCTCGTACTTAGGTAGGAGTCATTCATCATTTGGCCTATAGCGCAAATCGTCAAATGATTGAAGGTCTACGTACATGATACCCCAAAGCTTGAGACATATACATTGATATTGCAATATTACATGTTTGCTTGTTCAAAAGCAAACTTGATGGACATAATTCCATTCTAAGAACCGAATCACAAGGAAAACCATATTTACATGAGAATATGTTTCATATATTTTATCATTGTGAAGTTTAGGCCTTGTAGAATAGCTAGGCTTGCTATGTCCTGCTAAAAAAAAGATATTGTGTGTCTTGTGCTTTGTTCTTTCTCCCTGTTTGTCTTATACTATTCTGTAATTCCATTGGTTGTTGTTCAGGTAGATCTAGTCTGGCTCATTTTCTGTAAAGTCCTTTGAGACATGCTTGTGATAGCTATATAAATAAATGAACTTGAACTTGATATGTTTTATCATATGTCTTTTCATCCTCATCTTTTATGTATCCCTCAGTAAAGAGATATGCAATCCCGACATTGGAGGCAGTATTGTAATGTGTCCACTTTGTGATAAAAAGTGCAGCTTTTGGAAACTCAACTCTACATGTCTCTCATCCTGGGTAAAACTTTACACCTCATATGTCAATTCAACAGCATGAAAACCCCTTTTCACACCCGGAATTGTAAACCATAGCAGTGACAACATTATTCCACACTTGTACTACCGGTGTATGATATTAGTTATTTACTTGGATGCCTGTAATCAAAATCTAAACTATGTTGTTTTTTTAAACACACAAAAGGATAGTTTCTTACTCTTTCAAATTACACAGATCTCTCTCATTCACTATTGAATAATTTAACATTTTCAGTCTGCCACATTCAATCAAACCAAGTGAAATGTGTGCTGCTGAGTATGCAGTATGTCACCCTGTCTGTGCCCAGCATGGCACTTCCCCTGGTTTGCTAAGGATCTCATCCTGTGCCATGTTTTCTCTTCCAGCAATCCCATCTGTTTGATAACGAGGGGACGGTATTCTTTGCCATATTTATGGGGATTTGGGGTAAGTGTCTGTCCCTGCTGCTGTTACTGTATTTAACCCATGTAGGAGTTCCAATGTACCCCCCCACTGCAAGACAGATTTGCACAGTTATAGCCTTTTCACACGGTAGCATCAACCATCATCCATACTGCTTTGGCCCAGGTCATTCCTTGCCAACGTCGTTACTTTATACTACTGTCATTTTAGAATTCAACTGTAGAAAACTGAGCCATCCATTTGTGGATATCCTCGAGACAGTTTTTCCTCTAT
This sequence comes from Acanthochaenus luetkenii, assembly GCA_900312575.1. Classification (NCBI taxonomy): domain Eukaryota; kingdom Metazoa; phylum Chordata; class Actinopteri; order Beryciformes; family Stephanoberycidae; genus Acanthochaenus; species Acanthochaenus luetkenii. Next base: position 7,915 of record OMOT01088869.1, on the reverse strand, counting down.
TTATTTAAAACTATAATTTGGGTTGTAGCTTAGATAGATCTGAGTATCATATGCATACAAATGGAAACTGATATTGTGACTTCGGATAAGATGGCCTAATGACAACATGTAGATGGAGAATACAATCGGACAGTGGTTGCATGGCTTGCCCGGCACACTGTGGGTCCAGAGATACAATCCGTTTGGTTTCTCTTGCATTTTGGCTTGCTATTCACAGACCAAGGTCACAGCGCGGCCGGAACACAGCTTGATATTTGCCTTGGACCTCCTTTTTCATTGCAACAACCCCTAAACCGAAGAGCACTTTCAACAAATGCCTCTATATATAGAAACCCAATAGAGGCACTCATAAGCTATTTGCTTGGGGTGGGTTGACCAGGACTGAATGGTCCTGTTTTATTTACAAGGACAGAGAGAAGAAGCGCTGCTTGGGTCTGATATGAACAGACAGGTGCAGACGGGTAGATTCAAACTGACCGTGATAAAACATTGGATTCTAAAAAGCAGTGATCCAAAAACGATAACCAGATCACCGATATTTTTACCCGCAACTTTTCTAATATCCATCATATTTTATTTAGGTAGATGCTTGTGTCCCTTCTCTGAATCTGTTTGGCAGTGACTCTGTTCCTGGAGTTCTGGAAGCGTCGCCAAGCCCGGCTGGAGTACGAGTGGGACTTGGTGGACTTTGAAGAGGAACAGCAGCAGCTTCAGATCCGACCCGAGTTTGAAATCAAGTGCACTGACAAGAGACTCAACCGGATCACGCAGGTGCTTCAGAACCTTCTTCCAAACGTGGATATAAACATGACAAACGTGATTTACCACATGGTTCACAATTGCCTGTTAACTCATCTTTCAGGAAATGGAGCCATATCTACCCATCACCAGCAAGTGCGCTCGCTTCTGCCTCTCTGGTGCCACTGTTATCTTCTGGGTAACCGGATGTTCCACTCAATTGTGTGTG
>OMOT01088867.1:0-10000 GCA_900312575.1 Acanthochaenus luetkenii | reverse complement strand
TTGTTTTGGTTCCAGGTTCAACAGCATTAATACAATCACATACAAATCAATGGCTGGCCTGAGGAAGCTGGAGCTCCTGATGGTCCATGGGAATGACATCCACAGTCTCCCTGATGGAGCTTTCAGTGACCTCATATCCCTACAGGTACACTGGCTGAACACTGTGTTGACTGTGAATGGATGAATGAATTAATTCATGTGTCCAGGTTGCATCCCAAATAATATAAACTAACATCTAGATCAGTGGCTCTCAAAGTGGTATCCAGGAACCTCCAGTTCATCCTTGACGGGAAACATGTCTCCAGATTTCACAAAAAAGGAAAGATTATTGTGTCAAGTTGTTATATGCCTCCACTGGTGTAGGACTGAATCCATCTGGTCTCTCCCCTCTCTCTCCCATGTTATTTAAGGTGAGTGGACTGTCCATTCTCCTTTAAAACGTTTAAATTAGTCAAATTGTACTATTATTTCACACAGGTAGGCTTAGTGAGTGACTAATGGGTGACTAGTGGTTAGTGAAATACATTTTTAGCAAAATGTTCTTTAATAGGAATCCAAATCAAAATGTGAATATAAGGAGCATTTATTAGCAGCTCCTTGGCATGATACAAGTGTAATTAACTCTTGATCCACATAACTAACAGCACAGCGATTGTACCAGAGAAGCAAAACTTTTTTGTTTAGCAACAACTCTTATTTAGTTCAGCATGTTTAGCATTCATCATGTGTGTAACATATACAGGTAGAACCCAAGCGCAGACACAGGAGGCAGAGGCAGAAGGTTCCAGAGCCCTCATTTATCAACAGTGCATAGAAAACTTGCTAAATGTTGTCTTACGAACAAAATGTAGAACGTGTCTAAGTACAAAAAAAAACGTACAAAAGTATTTATCAAACATGCGTAGGCAGGTCATACGCACAACAACGTTGATAAATCCCACATGTTCTAAACCAGCATGCTCATGCACGTTCGGGATCATTTGCATACAGACACGCCCCAATCAACCATATATGGTTACAAAACATCAGTTTAAAAGCCACATGAATATGTTGTTTTTTCCCCCAACAGAAATAGAGGTGGGCCTGATTGAGTTTTGTACAGGCTGTTGGTGGTTGTTTGCTTTATGATGATCACCAACTGGAGATCATAGTTTACCCTCCTTTTTATTTAATACTACATTAACTGAAAGAAATCCCTTTCTGTTGACATATTCAAAGTCGTTGTGTGCCGGTGTTTTTATTGCTACGTGGGTTCAGTCTATTGCACCTATTATAATTTGAAATCCAGCGATGTCGTGAAATTGTGGCGGTTTCCTCCCACAGTCGAAATACATGTGTTTGTGTGTAGTATGGTATATGATGTCATTAGTATATGATGTAGTATGTGTATGTATATGATGATGTAGTATGTACGTATGTGGTATATGATGGTATGTAAGTTGCTTTGGATAAAAGCGTCTGCTAAATGCCGTAATGTAAAATAATGTAATGAAATTCCTGTTTGTTTTCGGCTTGTTGTGGAATAGTTTAAGGCAACTGGATGTAGTTCGGGCTCAGAGAAATTATGGCATCCAACACTGCTGCATAATCCTGCTAATTGTGGGTTGGGAAATGCCCGATCTATCTCCAGTCTCTAAAAGTGTGATTTTGAGACCTGTTTCACAGTGCAATGCAAGTCTATGGGGAGAGAAATAAACACTATTTTAGATTATCAAGTTTTCATCAGCGGAGCAACTATTGAATATATCTCACCAATATTTGAAGTTACATCATGGCAAGGTAACTACACAACCCAAACCTCTACCAAACTTGAATGATGCTTTAAGGTCTTTAAAAGGAAACTAGGTGATTTTTACTCCTTGGGTTGCTTCCTTCAGTGCACCTCTATTTTACGTTATCCGTAGGTCATTTTTCATTTAATTGGTTTTGTTGCTCTTCTTGGGTCTCTTTAGTTGAAAAGTCACTTATTAATTATATCATAGGTCAGTTGTTTAAACTGCTGACTAAGGTTGGGAAAAGTTATTACATCACTTTGTCAAACATCATGCATCATCTTAGTTCACTTCTGGCCAACTAGAGGAGATTTATTTATTTATTTATTGATGGATTGATTGATGGGCTAAGTGATGGGTTAATTAATGGCTTGATTGATGGCTTGATTGATGGCTTGATTGATGGCTTGATTGATGGCTTGATGGGGCGGCAGTAGCTCAGGAGGTAGAGCTCCCGCCCCGCAACTGCAAGGTCGACGGTTCGAGTCCAGCTCCTCCCGGGAAAAACATGTCGTAGTGTCCTTGAGCAAGACACCTAACCCCGAATTGCTCCCGTTGAGCAGGTTGGTACCTTGCATGGCTGCCTCCGCCAACGGTATGACATGTAGGTCGCTTTGGATAAAGGCGTCTTCTAAATGCTGTAATGTAATGTGTAAATCGCTTTGGATAAAAGCGTCTGCTAAATGCTGTAATGCAATGTAATGTAATGGCTTGATTGATGGCTTGATTGATGGCTTGATTGATGGCTTGATTGATGGATTGATTGATGGATTGATTGATAGAATTTATTTGATACATTTCTATTAGTAACACATGTACAGTTCTTCAGACAGAAGATATACATTAAAAGAAAAGGGTCAGGATAACACATTCCATTGTGGTCCTTCCAGGATTCATGAACATAAATCGATGGACAGGCTCAGTCCGCCTTGGAACATTTTCCAATTGATTTTTTGTGGCCCGATCCTCATCTCTGGCTAGATGACGAGCAAGGAAACAAATAGTTGTTGAAGCATGCTGTAGAAAGTGTAGCATCTTAAATGGTTTCTGAGCATAATTGTGCTAGACCATACAAAATGGTTCACAGCCATCATTTCCAATGCAAACTAATTATTCTGCATTTCAAACAGTGCTGTTCTTGGAACTCAATGCCAGTTCTCTTAAGTTATTGCCTGAATGGAACAAGGAGGCCGTTTATCTGAAAAACATGCTACCCATGCAGGTTGGTTTGATGGATTATGGCTCAGGATTGATGAGGCTGTTATCAGGATATTTGATTTAGTTAGAATATGAATGGGAACCAATGAGCAGTGGAATGTAATGCAACATTAAAAGCAATCAGGGGACAGCAACATGTCTCATCCCTGCCAAAGCTGCCCTCAGCCATCATAGATTAACGGCACAGATACATGTTTGTCACACAGCCACACTGAGAATCTCATGCCGGAACGTGCCGGTGGCAAAAAAAACCCAGGGTGGACAGGACTTGGATGTGCGCAGGAATAGGCTTTTGTGTGGTTAGTTTGTCGCTCCAACATAGGTACTAAACATGTCATAACTCAAACAAAATATGTTTTGGCGAGTGGTATCTACTTACAAGCCACTCTACTTACATCCTCCCTGTGTCCTCCCCAATTAGACAGCGCTACATGGCTGTTTCTGAGTACACATCAGCAATTTAAAATATGTACATCACATATGTAGATGTTGAAATTGTTTGATGTATGTGGTTGCATTCACTTGCTGCAATGCTTTCCATTTGCAGTTTCCCTATTCTACCACTGGATGCTGTGCGTATGCATGGTCAGTACAAGTTGATAAATTCCACACATTGCATATAAATGGTCGTACGCCTGCAGTAGGCACAAATCTGTGCGTACGCACGCTTGATAAATGAGGGCCCTGGTTTAAACGGAGTAGGTTTATTCCAGGCCAGGTAGGCAGACAGTTACAGGCACAGACCATACAGAACTGACAAAACTTGACCTACAACACAGGATAACTATATGAGGTAGCAGATAGAATGTGGAGACAGGAAAACAGGCAAAACGAAAAAGACTGATATGGAAACTAAATGATCATCATAATGATGACTGTCTTTCCTCCCTTTCTTCATTGGTTTAGATGTTGAAGATCAGCTACAACAAGCTGAGGGGTATCAACAGACACACGCTTCAGGGTCTGTGGGCTTTGACCAGATTATACCTAGATCACAACCGGCTGGAGTTCATCCACCCAGATGCCTTCCAGGGCCTCACCTCCCTGCGACTGCTCCAGCTGGAAGGCAACCAGCTTCAGCAGCTCCACCCAGCCACCTTTGCCACCTTTTCCCTGATGGGCCACTTCCACATTTCCACTGTGAGGCACCTCTACCTGTCGGAGAACAAGCTGACATTGCTGCCCTCCAGGCTTGTAGCGACCATGCCTCGGCTGGAGAATCTCTACCTCCGTGGGAACCCGTGGAGCTGCGACTGCCGCATGAGGTGGCTCCGGGACTGGGTTAAAACCTCACCCGGTTAGCCCTTACATTTCTGTACCGCAAATTCATTTATATATTTCTGGTTTCTTGTGTGACACTTCAATTTGAAAGTGCAGGGGTTTTCTTTCTTTGAGTGAGGGAATAGGAAAGAGCGGTTGAAGACAGTTTATTAATGTTTTGAGTGAATTGCAATTAGATTTATCAATCAGAAGCATTTACAGATGACAAATCAAGATAGTTTCATATCATATTTGAATTTGCCAAATTAGCAGCAATGTAATCAACAATAGTGCTGCTCTTGTTTTCTTTTGCTCTAGGTGTTTTGAAGTGTAAAAAGGACAGGGCCCTCCCCGGTGGGCAGTTGTGTCCTATGTGCACCTCCCCCAAGCTCCTCCAGAGGAAGGAGCTCCAGACTCTGGAGAACATGGTCTGCAGCAGCCCTGTCATCAGCTCTTCTCAAAGGGCCACTTCATCCGAGGACACCGAGAGTGAGGTCATGGAGGAGTTCAGGGAACCGTTCGGCAATATCTCCCTGGGCCTGTCAGACGAACATGGGAATAAGGTGGATTTGGAGTGCAGCATTGGTGAGCCCAGAGAGATCAACAAGATCAACTGGGAGCAGGTCAACCAGTTCCAGCTGGCCTCCAACATCACTTTGTCAGTAGATCTGGAATGCCCTATCAACAGGGACAACTATGAGCGACTGTGGAGGCTCATTGCATACTACAGCAATGTGCCAGTCCACTTACAAAGGGAGATTATGCTGACCAAAGAGCCTCATGTGAGCTACATGTACAAACAGGATATAGAGAAGGACGGCCTGTACTACACGGGTGTGAAAGTTAATATCATGGCCCAGCCGGCGTGGCTGATGCAGACATCTGTAGACCTTCAGCTGAACAGACCTCAGTCCACAGGGAAGAGAGTAAAGTTGATACTTAGCACCCACCTCTCACAGACCGTGGAGACCGAGCTGGTGCGGAGACAAAGGAGGACATGGGTCATGATTGAGTCCACAAACACTACTCGAACAGTGTTGAGTGTTGTAGTGGGCAACGCTAGTCAAATGTACTGTAACGTGCACAGTTCCGGCCAACCGGTTATCCATTGGATGCTGCCAGATGGCTCCAAGGTGGAGGCGCCATACAGCAGTCCAGACAACAGGGTATCTGTTTCTACTGATGGACAGCTGGTCATTAAAGTCGTCTGCCACTCAGACACAGGAATTTACTACTGCATTGCCAAGGTTCATGGAGACCTTGCCATCCTGCCATTCCGTCTGACAGTGGAGGAATCCTCCAGCCCTCCTCCAGGGGAAGATGGCTCACCTCCACCTATTGAGGGATTTGCTGGTGACCCCATTTCCCTGCCTTGCATGGCATCTGGCTCACCTGATGCTGAGATTAACTGGATTCTACCAGGCAGCAAAATAGTAAGTTTCAAGGCCAACTCCTCCAGAGTGTTGGTCTATTCCAATGGCACTTTGCAAATCCCACAAGGTCAGTTATCGGACAGTGGTTATTACAAATGCATTGCCATAAATCAACACGGTGTGGATACACTGGCTACAAAAGTTACCGTCACCAGGCGCTCAGGGATGATAAGGCCATTGAGGAAGTTTCCAACAAGACCTCAGTCAGCCTCGGGGGTCAATACCAAGATTAAGGTTCGCATAGAGGATACAGAGGAGGCATCTGGGGATGAGGAGGTTACTCAGGAGGGGGCTCTGATGAACCGCCTGAATCTTTTCAGGAGAGGTCCAGGAGGGGTGGGAGCAGGCAGGAGGGGTGGCCATCCATCTAGGAGTATGTGGCGGAGGCCATCGGTGTTGCGAAAACCAACAGGCTCACGTGTTGAAGACAGGAAGAATACAGTTGAGACCAGGAGAAAGACAAATATGTCAAACAATAAAATAGACCCAGAGAAATGGGCAGACATTTTGGCTAAGATTAGAGATAAAACCGGTCAGAATAGCATGACACCAAACCAAGTTCAACTCACCACAGAGAGGAAGCAGGGTGTAGATACAGAGCAGACAACACAGTCACAAGACAATATAGAGGGATCGTCAGAGGACGGAACTGTGCAGGAGGACCTGGTTTACACAACAACACCACACAGCCCAATGCAACACACCAACAAGACACATAGCACACGCATGACCACTCAAAACAATGATATACATCATACACATGTGACACCTAACACACAATACTCAAACAGCACACATGCTACAGCAGACCCACACACAACTTATAGTACACACAATGTACACCATACAACTCACAACACTCATGACACAAACTTAGACCCACACACAACCTCAAGTAGTGTATTTTCCCTCCCACAGCCCACATCTGTTCCCCAGAGCACTGCCACCCATTGGCAGACTAACACAAAACGTGCAAGCAGCAGCAGTTTGTTGTATGACAAGTCTCTACAAGGTAATCAAGGCACTAAAACAGATGTTGATGCAGTCACAAAAGCTGATATGTCCAAGGCATCTGAGGGGAGCGAGAACAAGGATACACGTAATATTGTTACCAGCTCTAATGAGGAGGGAGAACTCTCTTTAGGTGGAAGTCAGCTTAGCCCTTCAGTAAACTCAACTGAACCAGAAACAAACAGAGATGAAAATGGAAAATATCTTAGTGAGACCACAAGAACATTGCCCTCACATACTCAGCCAAAGGACACAACACTTGACATTTTGCACTCTCAAGCACTGCTCACAACATCCTCTCCAACAATGACGCCTGTGCCCTCCCCAACAACAAGGAAGGAGTTTGGAGGAGAAATGCCCACTCGCCTCCGACACCGTAATTCCAGGAGAAGGAATGGGGGTCGGAGGAGAAGGCCTAACAGAAAGAAACAAAAGTTGAATCGACTCACCCACTTTATTACCACCACACCTGCGGATGCTACCCTAGCAACAACCAAGACCACTGCCTCCACACGGCTAAAAATAGAACCATCAGAAAAGACCATAATCACAACAGCCAACTTCAATACCACTGTTCCATTCACTGGAAGCCAAGCAACGCCATCATGCAGATTGAGTCACAAAGAAAGCACAGTCTCCAGGCATGACGACGAGGCAGTCACCAAACCCTCCTCCCCACCAGCCTCTCTCCCAGAAACAAAGGACAGCCTTCTACCTCTGGCCAAACCACTATTCAAAAGCACATCAGTCACACCATCATTTCCAATGACCTCTCCAGGAGCGGGCCGCGGAAAGATGAGTTCTCAGAAAGCCTTGGGAATCTCTGAGAGTGCATCTCCTCCAGAGGGTTTGGATATGCCCACATCAGCTAGTCAGCAGAGGTTTACGAGCACCCCTCTTCCGCCTGTTAAACTCTTGGAGGAGACACAAAGGGTAAGCATTATGGGAGACCTTGGACCTGTGCCACGTTCTGACAAGTCCCCTGAGAATTTTCACACTGCACTGCAAGTGCAACCAGATGTAGAGCAGAACCAATCAGACCATCAATACACACCCACCAAAAAGGCTGAAAAGATGCTTTTCAAAGAGATCAGCAGGCATTTTCCATTGCAGCCATCTTCCTCACCTGCTTCCTTGATCCAGCATGAATTCAACACTGCCTTTGGCACACTTACTCCAATGGGCTCAATTACAGAGACAGAGTGGATAACCACAAAGAGGCCTGCAGCAACTGAAAGTTCTTATCAGAATTCTAGTCTAAATAAAACTACAAGTACTGCCTCAGAGGAGGATAAGCATATAAAAGAAACTGCCCACAGAGAAGTAAATCTTGACAGTATGACTACCATTATAACAACACCTTCCTCTTCTACTACATCAAAGCCCTCTCCTGTGATCCCATCCAGGGAGAGGCCACATGTAACAATTCCCGGAACCTCATCCACAGGAGGCAAAATGGGACCCCCGTTGAGGACCATGGCACAGGAGGATCTCAAGTTCAAGCACATCCCAGACAGCCACAGCCAAGACCAAAAAAATCCCTTTTCCCCAGACAGAGACCCCCCCAACATCAGCAGATCAAAGCCTAACACAACAACAGCTTCTCACCCTGCAACTCACCACAAAATAAGTCTAGGTGATAGTAGAAATCCAACCTCCCCAGCCCCAAAACAGACCAGTAGACAGACAGTCAAACAGACAACCACCCTTGCTCCCACAAATACTGCAACATCTCTGTCCATTGCACATACTGATACATCCAGAGAGGGGCTAAGAACAGGGACTCCTCCTTTGACTCAGGATGTGTCCACAACGCATCGGCTACCTGGACTAGGCTCTATACCAAGAGGGAAGCCGACGATAACAAAGACCAATGTCCAGACTATTACTGTTAACGCCGAAACAGATGCACAGCTTCCCTGTGAGGCCGTGGGCAAGCCCATGCCCTTCCTGTCATGGACTAGCGTCGCCACTGGTATGTATGACTCAATCTCATAACGCTTTACATTGTCCAATGAATTTGGCATTTTGTAAATTATGATTACAACGATATTATCATCTATTTTTGGCAGCACAAACAAACCCAGCAAACATTTTGACATTGAATAGATGTTGATATGACGGCAAATCATAGTAATTTCATAGTTGCTACCTGCATCGTTTTGATCAGTTCAAAATAGTTTCCAAAGCTGTGTAGTATGAATGTTTACCCTGCCATAATATATTGTGAAAATGTTGTGCTAATATGGGTTGACATTGCATTTGGCCACCTCCTGCACATCACTGTCTGTCAAATGCTTGCTAGAAAGGTTTACATAATCTTTTTATGAGTAATATGGTTCTGCATTATCAGTGCACTTTGTTTTTGTACACCCTGTAATCCTTTACATATTACACATACTTTCATATTCCTCTTATTGTTATGTAGTGCACATACTGTATATTGATATTTGTTTGATATTTTAAGTCTTCACAGTTTTTACAATGCACAAATCTCAGTGTTTCTTTCTCAGTAAATTCTGCTGCTACTCATACTCGTGATTTTCTACTTGATATGTTCAACTATTTGAATTGTTGGTATGAGTATTATATAACCCTATTTGTGCTTATTTATATCAGATTATTCTTTTGATGTATACTAGTACTGATTGCTGCTGCAACAGCCATTTCCCCATGGGGATCATTAAAGTTTAATCTAATCTAATCTACTCTAATCTAATCTAATCTAATATTACGTGTGAGTAAACATGGTCCTTTATCCTGTTTGAAACGTCCGTCTTTCCACTCACACAGGGGCGAGTGTTGCTCAGAACACCAGGGTCCAGAGATTTGAGGTTCATCCCAATGGTACATTAATCATCAGGAACACCCAACCCATAGACCAGGGCCAGTACCTGTGCATGGCCCAGAACCAGTATGGTACCGACAAGATGGTGGTCAACCTCATGGTCCTATCTCAGCACCCACAGGTGCTCCAACCTCGGCACCGAGACGCCACTGTGTATCTAGGTGGCAACATCGATATGGAGTGTAAAGTCCAGGGGCACCCTACCCCCCGAGTTACATGGGTTCTTCCTGACCACATCCACTTGGCCACTGCCCTGCTTACTCTCCCTTCTCAACAACGAGTGACGGTCCTTAGTAACGGCACCCTCCAAATCACTCAGGCCAGTTACACAGACAGTGGGATTTATAAGTGCATTGGCAGCAGTGCAGCTGGGGCTGATACAGTGTCAGTCCGTCTCCATGTTTCAGCATTGCCACCTGTGATCCAACAGGCGCAACATGAGAACACCACCCTCCCAG
>OMOT01088866.1:0-16477 GCA_900312575.1 Acanthochaenus luetkenii | reverse complement strand
TCCTTTCGACGCAAAGGAGCAGCGGCTCAACTCCGAGTCCCTCACGAATGACTGAGCTTCTCACCGTGTCCCTAAGGGAGATGCCAGCCTCCCTCCTGAGAAAACTCATCTCGGCCGCTTGCATCCGCGACCTCGTCATGACCCACCTTCAGCCATATAAATCTCATTCAATTAATAACGCAAAAGTGGGAAAGTTGCCAACAAATAGATGTAAATATTCACACCAGTAAACTGAAAGTGGCCTATACAGTATTTACTGACGGTCTCATAACCGAGGCTTAACGTTACAGTACTGACGTTACATGTTAAGCGATAAGCGTTTGGAAAACATCAAAATACGTTTCACCGGCCCCTTCTGATTGTTCGAAGTGCATGTAGGGTGATAGAGTCAATATTATTTCAGTTTCTCTGCTCACCATAGGAGCTTTAACAGGGGGAAGTGTCAGGCAGCAGGCCCGGAGGAGCAGGTTGTAACGTCTTCTTTGCACGCAGCCGCAATGGCAACTACCCAATCGGGCGTATGTCAATTACGCCCTGGACAGCCGCTTTATTCAGCGCGAGCTGTCCTCAACCAATCACGTGAGGGCTCGTTCGACTCCATTCAACCTTCACTGCTCCCGTCAGGCGTAAAACATTACGCACTCAGACAAAGGCTGCAAGCAGTGTTTTTTCATCAGTCATCCCACTTTTCTATTAGAATATATCATTTATGTGAATATAACAATTTAATTTCATACACATACAGACCACAATTGTACAAATTATTGATCTATTGGAATAGTTTTTTTCCACTTGGGCCGGCCGGTAGAGCGGCGCCCTAGCGCCCCTAATGGACGATACGCCACTGCTGTTGACTCAGGGTGTGCCGCTATCCTGGTGACTCTAGATTTGACCGCTGCCTTCGACACTGTAGATCACATGTTCAAGTTCAAGTTCAAGGCAGGGCAGAACCCACATCCACTGCACGGTAGGGACACTGCGATGGTGTATCCACTGCGTTTGCGTAGTAACAGCATCGGGGATGGGACAATGGCCAGCAGTAACGACCGCAGGGGAAAGAGTAACACCCATGTCTACTGCACGGTAGGAATATTGTGACGGTGCGACCATAGGGGAGGGCAGGAGCTGATGACCGCAGGGGCCAGGGCAGGGTCCAGGGCAGGGGCCGGGGCAGCACCTACGGCCAAACTACCTGTTTCCGGCTGGCACGGGGTCAGTCTCTGATTCGTAATGTCACTGAGGGGGTGGTCGTAGTCCGTTCTAGGGGTCGATATCCTACTCAGGTTGTCATACGGTCCGGGGGTTATGGCAGGAGAAGAGTCTCACAGCTGCGATAGTCACGTGAGAGATTCATGCTGCATTCATCTAAACTTGGAAATGTACTTTTGCTGAGATTCATACAGTATTGCTGCATCGATTCATGCTACATTCAGTAAAACTCGGAAATGTGAAACTTTTGCGGATACTTATACAGTATTGCTGCATTCTCTTGGAATTTGTTTTTTATGTAACACTATGGTCAGTGTTGTGCAAGTTCACACTTCACAAGAGCTAGCTCAAAGTTCAGTTCACACAGATTAAAATGAACTAGTTCACGTTCATAGTTCATAATTTTGAGTTTTGAACTAAGTTCACAGTCCCAAAAAATGAACTAGTTCATGTTCATTTCTTCTGTTTTTTAAATTATATTATTTTTCAGTAGAACATCTTCCTACCCATCCCAAGCCCCCACTCATTGCCACTGCCCACTTCCCAAACTAAATGAATTACTATATACTACTATAGAATCAAGATTACTTTTAAAAGCCAAGAAAAAACATTGTGTCATATTATGTAGAAAGTGAAAAAAGAGGTGAAGTAAAGGTTTACTGGAGAAGCACTGGAAACTTTATTTAGCCTGGATGAACCAAATTATGCAGCAGTTCAAAAACATAAAATAGATTCATATGCTTCATAGCGAGCTGGTAGGCTCCGCCACTGGCTTCATTACAGAGCTGGTGGCTCCACCACTGGCTTCATTACAGTCGCTAGCTGAAAGACGTTTCCACAGACGTTGCCGATGTGGCTGACGTTCGTACTTGTTTCTTCAGTACATTTCCTCTGGAATATGAAAGGATTTGTTCATAAAAGTCTTGAACTGGCTTCAGCAGGACTGGTAGCTGCGTTGTTTGAATTACAGCCGGTTTCACTAGCCATGCTGGCATGAATAGTTTATTTCTGACAATATAAATTGAACAAAAAATAACAATACTTTTTTTTTAAAGAAAAAAAAGACAATTATTATCTTGTCCAAAAAGGAGTAGGAAGAAGCAAGATGCTTGTCAAGTCCTTCATCTTAACACAAATTTAACAAAAATGTTTTCAGTCTTTCATCTATCTATATATCTGTATATCAAACACTTCCTCATTAATTCTGAGATACATAACCAAGTACACCTTCAAACAAAATCTTCAATGTCTTCAAACAAAATCATCTTTAAACAAAATCACTTGACGATCAACCAATCAATCAAGTTAATATTCAATCATTACAGTTAATAAATAATAAGTTAATGTGCAACCATTTAGCTACTGGCCATCCAGTATATTTAGAAAGTAAAAAGGTATACACTGACTAGATCCGAACAAAAAACAAAACAAACGAATACAAGACATGTCATTAATTTCTGCAATGAATGAGAGTTACCCTCTTCTTTACTATACCTTTCAAGAATCGCTCTTTTGCATTTCATTTTGAACTGTATGCCATTTTTACCCAGTTTGATATCATCATCCAATCTATTCCAGAGAGTCACCCCACAAACAGAAATACACATGCTTTTAAGAGCAGTGCGAACACACAAGTTCATTTTTCATTTATTTATATAACCCTTTATCACAAGCATATCTCAAAAGATTTTACAGAAAATTAGCCAAACTAGATCTACCTGAACAACAATCAATGGAATTACAGAATAGAATAAGACAAACATAGGGAGACAGAACAAAGCACAAGACACACAATATAACTTTTTGCTTGACGCAGCAAGCCTACCTATTCTACAAGGCCTAAACTACCCAGCACCACCAGCCTTAGACCCTCGAGGCTATTGATACCGTGAAACAATTTCCTCCTAATTGGCTGATCCATCGCAAAGATTTCCATGTGCAAGAGATGCCGTACTTGGATGGAGCCAACAAATGCAGAAAGAGATGCATATTACATTACATTACATTACATTACAGCATTTAGGAGACGCTTTTATCCAAAGCGACTTACATGTCATACCGTTGGCGGAGGCAGCCATGCAAGGTACCAACCTGCTCAAAGGGAGCAATTTGGGGGTTAGGTGTCTTGCTCAAGGACACTACGACAGATTTTATTATTTTTCCCGGGAGGAGCTGGACTCGAACCGCATATATCTGATAATCCACAAATGCACATTCAACAACTATTGTGTTGAATTAAAAAACCCACATATAAAATGCAGGGGGAGAAACAAACATTTGATGATCCACAAATGCAACAATTCATGTGTTGCAATTTGCTTGGAAAATATGTGGTACCAAAGAATATACATGTATCTATTTGTGAAAATTAAAACATTTGCTAGTTTTTTTTATATACATTTTTCCTCACTTCACGAGAGTCAAGGAATTTGTGTATCATTTTCCAACCCTTGAACGTGAAATGAAAGGGACAAAATACCACAAATAAATACAGATGCAATAAATATGCATTTATTCCAACATGCATTCATTTAAACATCCGTTTACAAATCACAAGTGAAAAAGTATTTTTTGTGGATTGAGAATAACCTTTGTGCATAGTGTTTTTAAAGTGGATTGTGTACTGTTTGTGTATGTATACAATGTTTGTTTGTGGTACTTAAGTCCCCAAATTCTCTCCATAGAAACCACGCAGTTGGCATCAGTCACCTTTCGACAATCATGGTGACGATTATGATGCCCGGCACCCTGAGAGACAGCGAGGTCCCCTGCTACTTCAGAGAGCACTATGTCCACACTGGCTACCGACCACTTCATCAAAACTGGCGCTACTACTTCCTGTCCCTGTTCCATTGCCACAACGAGACCATCAACATCTGGACTCACTTGATGGGGTTTCTAGTCGTCCTGGTTAAATTCTGCCAGCTTAGCGAAATTGTGGATTTTCTCAGGGATCCTCATTCGTGGCCCCTGTTTATCCTTCTTCTGTCCTCCATGAACTATATGGCATGCAGTGTGGTAGCCCACCTACTGGCTAACAAGTCTGAGCTCTGTCACTATGTCTTCTACTTCCTTGACTTTGTTGGGGTGGCGCAGTATCAGTATGGAGGCGCTGTAGTTCACTTTTACTATGCTGTGGAAGAAAGCTATCATAGGCATGTGCAGGTAATCTTCATGCCCACTGCCGCTGTCCTCTGCTGTCTGTCATGCCTGGGTTCCTGCTATTGGAAATACTGTGACCACGGCCTCCCAGTCTGGGTGCGTAAGGTGGGTCAGGTGATGCCCTCAGCAATCGCTTATGCCTGGGACACCAGCCCTGTGTTCCAGAGACTGTTTTCCTGGTCCACAGCCAGCGATGACCCAGCCATTGCCTTCCACTTTGGCCAGGTTGCTTTCATCCTCTCCAGTGCCGTCTTCTTCACCTGCTCACTGCCAGAGCGCTGGTTCCCTGGATACTGTGACTTTGTGGGTCAGGGCCATCAGATGTTCCATGTTCTTATTGTTTTCTGTACCCTCAGTCAGATCCAGGCCTCCCACCTTGACTACTTGGGCCGCAGGATGCTGTACTCACGTCTGCATAGGAGCGGTGAGGCTGCTCTCTTTGTGGGAATGTATGTAATCACTTTGGTTGTATGTGCATTCATTGTGGCCTTCATGATCAGCAACGTTAAGCAACTACTCTACTGCAAACCCAAATCCAAATAACGGATAGGATATTGCAAGAATTTGGTACCAAAATATTAATGTGGCCTTGATCTTTAAACACTGTCTTGCTTGCCAGACTTCTTGTTGACAAATTACCATTGATACTCTCTGACAATTATTTTTGCTGTAGGCTTACATTATGTATCTTGGCACTAGAATTTGAATATGCAATGTTACCTAGTGTATTTTCTATAACAGTAAATAGCAGATGACAAGAGGGAGAAATACTGATATGAAATTCCATTTGAATTTAGTAGAATAGTTCACTGAATTCAAATTGTATTATTATATTATCTCTAAGAACATTTATTACAATAGTTGCTTTCACTTGTGAAAATATATGCCATAAAGTTCAAGTTCATTTATTTACATAGCCTTGGCTTTATCACAAGCATGTCTCAACGGACTTTAATGCCATGCTATTGGATTTGTTAAGTAATAGGCCTGATGGAATTATTCCCTTGTATCATATAGAATACCACTGGTCATATACGGAATAACATCTGAAATCTAATATGCAAATGTTTCTAAGGCAGTATCAATGATGGGGACAGAGAAGTGTTATTTGAAAAGTATCTGAATCTAGTTTTTGCACTTATGTTCAGTTTGTGAGATTCTGAATTAATTTAAATTCAAATTTAAAGTGATGCATCAAGAAACCCTGAAAGCAGACAGGCTGAAACAGTCCAAAGACATGTGCTTGTGTGTCGTATGTATATGATGTAGTTAATGTATGATGTATGTATGACATAGTATATGATGTAGTATGTACATGATACAGTGGCGAGCACTCATAAGCTATAAATGCGGCACATGCCCAAGGAATGTTAAAATATAATTTTCCTTTAAATTTCAATGTATTATTTTACTGTAATTAACATAAGCATTATTTACATGAACACATGTCATCTAAATATTTGTTTCTCACTGTACAATTCTTTTATTTTCAAACTGCAATACTGCGGAATGCACTGGGAATGCAATTAAAAAAAGTCTCTCCATGAGCCTTGTGGGGCTCCGTAGAGAAGCTGCCAGGCTTTCAGCTTACTTCCTGCATGCGCTCTTTGTCATTTCCAGTCGTATTCATAGAGTAATGCCTGTTTCCTCTGACCGTCAGAATGGTGGGCAGAAAAGCTGTCTGTGAACCAGTTTGTTTTGGAAACACGCATGTGCATCACTGCCTCTAGCTAACTGATTGGAGCTTCCCTTGCCCGGTTAGCTCAGCGACACACACCTACTTACTTGTCAAATATGACTGAGGAAAAAGAAAAGAAAAAAATTATCATTGCAAAAGGACTGTAATGGAAAAATAATCAAAGACACATATAACCTGTTTGAAATTGCTTTACTTGCATAAGGACATTTAGAATAGACTGTTTGACATTTTATGGTGTGAGAAAATCACTCCCTTTTGTCTTTTGTGATTCAAATGCTGTATGACTGACCCTGCTAACTAGACTGCAGACATAGAAGAATGTGTTATATGATACATTTATCAGAAATCTTATTACTGTGCATGAGAAAGCAGGACTGTGGTTGCAACTTCAAGGTTAGAACATCACATGATGGTTAGAACCTCACATGATGGTTAGAACCTCACATGATGGTTCAGCCCCACCTCTTCCTGTTCTCTGCACTACATACTCTGCTGCCCGCATGCTCACCTCCACCCGCCGCACTAACCACATCACTCCTGTCCTCCACGACCTCCACTGGCTCCCAATTAAGTACAGTATACACTTCAAAATACTTCTCATCACCTTCAAAGCCCTTAACAACCTAACCCCTACCTACCTCTCTGACCTCCTCCACCGCCACACTCCTTCCCATCACCTCAGGTCTGCTGATGCCAATCAATTACATTCCATCAGGACTAGGCTCCGGACCTGGGGCAACAGGGCCTTGCCATCACCTTACCGTCCTTCAAAATAGCCCTCAAAACCCACCTTTTCACTCTTGCTTTTGACCCATAGTTTTTTTTGTGCTGTTTTGTTTTTATCTCATATTGTCAAGCGTCTTTGAGCATTGCCAAAAGCGCTATATAAATGTACCGGTAATGTATTCTTATTATTGTATACTGTAACCTGGTTGAGAAAAGCTTACAGCCCACTGCAGAGTGAGTGCTGAGTTTTCTCCTTGTTTGAGCAATAAAGATATCAAAGCTTTAACAAATAGAGACTTGTGTATTGAATAAGATCTATCTCACAAAAAGTACCGTTAGGGTACGCGTGCTGTGGAAAGAATTTCCATGACAATCTTGACGAAGATGGGATCTCAAACTTGATTTTTCCATTTAATCTCTCCTGCAGGTTTAACTGTAAGCAGGAGGATGAGATTCCTAAATAAGGTGAGAGCACTGCCCGTGAAGTGGGGAGACTCGTATAAAATAAAATAATCCAAATTTGGACCGGACACGATAAAACACTTACGGTAAAATTCTGATTTCCTGAAAAGGGAAGTTTCAGAAATAGGCAATTAGAAATGTTGAAAGAAAGACTAGAAAAGTATTAAAGTAAACAGAAACGATGAAAGATAGATGGAAGGTTGATTGGAAGAGTTATGGGGAATGGTCGACAGAGTCAAAGTCATCCTTCCTTCTGAAACCATCCGTCTATGAAATGCAGGTTGAACAGTACCCTGTGGTTGAGGTGGCAAATCCCAGGGTGGGTGATAATGGAGACCATGTTATTCTGGTGTTTAGACCTTGGAAAATCAGCAAAATGCAAGCAATATGTGCAGACTTACCAGACCCTGTGGTAGAGGGGGAAGTTGCATATGGTGTTGCTCTCAAAGTAATGATTGCTCAATGCAAACCAAACCAACAAGAATTGCATTGTCTCTTAAACAGATCTCTTAAACTAAAATGGGGTCAAGTAAGAGGTGAATTTCCCCAACAACAACCGCCCATGGTCAGGGTGATTTATACCAGGCTGATTTAAATGCCCTAGTGGGAAGAATTGAAGCGCAGTTTCCGCTCAGGCTAAATTGGGGAAAAGTCAGAGCTTGCACACAAAAAGACGATGAAATTGTGCCTGACTATTGGGACCATCTGGACAAAGTGTTTGCGCGTCACAATAGCATAGCCAGACCTGATGACTGGTATAATGAAAACAGACTCTCCTTTTGAACAACAATTAAATAACTGTTTTCTTGATGGTCTGCAGCCTGAGGTCAGGAGTCAGGAGTAATGTTCACTTGTATTGGCATAGACACTGGCATAAACAAGTGCAAAAACATGCTATACCTGCAGAAAAACAACAACTGCAAAAAAAATTAAGAGATGATCGACAAGTAACAAATCATCTCCAGGCAGAGGGAGGGGTAGAGAAAGAGGTGGAAGGAGTGGAGAAAGGGGAAGTGACAGAGACACATGGTTCAACTGTGGCAAACGAGGCCATTGGGTTAGTGAAAAGGAGGGTAAACTATGACCTCCAGTCAGTGATCATCATAAGGCAAACAACTGCAAAACTCAATCAGGCCCATCTCTTTTTCTGTTGCAGAATAGCCATATGCACGTGGCTTTTAAACAGATGTTTTGTAACCATATATAATTAATTAGGGGTGTTTCTGTATGCAAATTATTCAGAACTTGCACGAGCATGGTGGTTTAGAACATGTAGGATTTAGCAACGTTGTTGTGCGTACGATCTGCCTGTGACTTTTTGATGAATACAGATTTTGTTTTGTACTTAGACACATTAAAAATGTTGTTCATAGGACATTTTTTATGTTTTCTACACACTGTTGATAAATGAGGGCCAATGCAGGAGCCTGCCTCTACTGTGGGCAGATGGGACACTTCCGCGCCTCCTGTTCGCTGCGCCCAAAAGCGGAGGCTCACCAGTAGCAGTGGGAGTTCTGATGAGCCAAATTAATTCCTCCCTGGCCAGTGGAACCAACATGCAGTTTGAGGCAACATTGGAATGGGGTCCATTCCGACTCCGGCTGTTCAATCTCTCCCATCTGGAGAGAGAGAGCATGGAGACGCATCTCTACGACTCTCTGACCGCCGGGCTCATCCATCCATCTTCCTCAACGGTAGGCGGCGGGT
Organism: Acanthochaenus luetkenii; assembly: GCA_900312575.1. Taxonomy (NCBI): domain Eukaryota; kingdom Metazoa; phylum Chordata; class Actinopteri; order Beryciformes; family Stephanoberycidae; genus Acanthochaenus; species Acanthochaenus luetkenii. The sequence goes on along the minus strand of OMOT01088866.1, from coordinate 7,512 downwards.
TCTTTTTTGTGTGGACCGGGTTCTTTTTAGTGCGGACCGGGTTCTTTTTAGTGCGGACCGGGTTCTTTTTCGTGCTGACCATAATCAGCGTACCAGACTACCGACTGGGACAAAGGGTCTGGTTGTCTTCAAATGACCTTCCCTTGAGGACAGAGGAAGCACACGCCTAGGTACATTGGTCCATTTGAGATTGACTCCATCATCAACCCCGCCGTGGTCAAATTCAAGCTGCCGTCTCACATGAGGAGCCATCCTACGTTCCATGTCTCCCTGCTAAAGCCTGTGGCCACCAACTCTCTATCTCCCCCAGCTGTGGCTCTTCTGCTCCCCACATCATTGATGACCACCCGGTCTACACCGTCCGACAGCTGCTGGACGTGCGTCGCAGAGGCCGGAGCTTCCAGTACCTGGTGGACTGGGATGGATATGGTCCGGAGGAGCGCAGCTGGGTACCCTGTCGCCACATCCTATACCCATCCCTCATCCGGGACTACCACCGGGAGCACCCAGACAAACCCGGTGGGTCGCTTGGAGGCGTTGAGAGGGGGGTATTGTCATAGTTATGACCGTGTCCAGCCTGTTCCCCAGTGTCTCTTGTGTTTCCCTCTCCCCTGTTTTTCAGCACCCCCATTTGTTTCTCCCTGTCTGTCTGTGTGTGTTGGCGTGGCTGTCTCCTGCTACCTGTCACCTGATTCCCATCAACCTAATCAACGACTGTGTATATCAACCCCGGCTTCCCACCCACTCATCACCAGATCGTTGATTCAACCTCCGTGGTAGTTGTCGTCTCTGCCTCTCCAAGTTCTTAGTCTAGTGGTATATGTTTGATCCAAGCCTGATCATTGTTTTCTTGTACTCAGGATTCCAGTCTGCTGATTGCCAACCTGCCAGCTTGCCGTTCTGTTCCTGTCCTGTGTGTCCTACTGTCTTCCACCGCCACGCCGACCATCCAGCCTGTCCCGCTCACTCCCCGCTCCTGCTCTCCGCTCTCCGCTCCCCACTGCAAAACCCCAGACATTATTCCCCATCCTCTCCTTCACTATCTCTGCAATTTTTTTAGATTTGGCACTGTTGTTTCCAATCCTGTTATTTTGGACAAAGGCATTTTGGGGCCTTTACTATTTTTGTTATATGTAAACTGTATTTGTGATCAGTCAAAATTATCTCTGTATCATATGTATGTGGATGATACAATCTTGTATTCCTTTGCCCCATCTTTGGAGGCAGCAATTACCAACCTACAGTCTGATTTTACCTCTCTGCAGCATACCCTCGTTGACTCTAAATAGCTTTTGAATGCAAACAAAACTAAAGCAATGTTGTTTGCACACAGTAACTCTATGGCTTCCTTGCTTTCTATTAAAACCCTTGAAGGTGTTTCCATTGAGTTTGTTGATTCATATAAAATTTAGGCTTTTGGCTGGACAAAAATCTTAATTTTAAACTTCACATTGCTAACAACAAACTCAAGTTTTCATGCTAGTTGTTTACGTTATGCTTTCTGCGATTTGTACCATTAGGTACATATGGTGATTATTTATTTTTATTTGTTTATGTTTTTGAAGATTTCAGTAGGATATACATTCTTGATGTATGGATAGTAGTCTCTTGTTCTGTTTTGTTGTATTGTGAGTAAGAATTAAATCTAAGTCTATTTATACTTGTTACCATCCCCTTTTGACACATGGTCGTTGCCATGTGACAATTTAGCAAACGCTTGCTTTGGGAGGCACAGCTTTCCTGTTGGACCCGACCAAACATTATTTACACATCAGCCATCTTTAGCCCATTTGGCTTTTTTTTGCTGGGGATGCCTGTGTTTGGCATTGCACCAGATCTGAAAGTGGAACAGAGGGAGTTATCAGTGTCATTTGTAAAGGAATCTAATTACATTACATTACATCATTTAGCAGACGCTTTTGTCCAAAGCGACTTACAATAGTACATTTTTCATCAACATCAGTCAGACCAACTATACAACGCAGTCTTTCTTCAGCTAAACACTTCAATAGGAACAAGTAGCATATAACACTTCAATAGGAACAAGTAGCATGAAACACTTCAGTAGGAGCAGTAGCATTAGTAGTCAGAGTTGTTAGTTTAGATTTTCTTTTTTTGGGGGGGAGAAGAGTAGAAGGAGATAGGTCAGTTCAGGTAGGTCAGTTCAGGTAGGGTCTAGGTGTAGTCGGAAAATATGGGTTTTTAGTCTCCTGCAGAAGATGGGTAGCGATTCAGCTGTCCTGACAGAAGGGGGGAGCTCATTCCACCATTGCGGTGCCAGGGATGCGAAGAGTCGAGCCCGTGACGAGCTAGGGTTAATGGCTGCAGATTTTGCAGCTTTGTCTGCCATGTCATTTCCTCTTGTGACCCCATCTGTAGTGGGAGTGTGTGCTGCACATTTGCAAACAGCAATTGTTGTAGGGAGCAAAACAGCAGTTAGCAGATTATCAACAAACATTCCATTTGCAATAGGAGTTCCAGAGGAGGTAATAAATCCTCTTAATTTCCACAAACTTGAGAATTTCAATGTAACAAGTCCATTCCCTTTGCTTTACTTCATTTTAAACTTGTGATGAACCATGTGATGGAGATGGTGGTGCTGCAAAGCAGTAAACCATAGAGGTAGTGTAAACACATACACGAGGTGCTGAGAGGGGCCGGGAGGGGTTGTGTTGGTTACCCACACAGCGTGCACTGTAGAAGTGTCCTCCTTTCTGGGGTCATGCTGGTTGCCACCCTAATTCCATGGTAGGTGAATATCCAGAGATAAATGCCCATTCTCTTGCAGTTCATTTACCTATGTTTAGACTTAACTACTTGTTCAGTTCTAGTGCAAAGGCTGCAGAAATTCTTAAAGGTTGCCAGTAGAAGTGCGTGTCTTATTTATTGAAGTTGAAACTGGTCCAGTTGCTCCTTGTTGTCCCAGTCTCATCCTCTGAAGCAGAAAGGAGCTTTAGCGCCCTCAGAAGGTTGAAGACTTGGCTACGCTCAACCATGTCAAAAAACAGGCAGAACCACATAGCGGTCTATAATTGTCCACAAAGACAAGTTGGACCTTCTTGATAGGAAATTAATGTGCAAACAATTTATTTCTGGTTTCTGAGAGATATAAACAAACATTTGGTGCTTTTATTTGAATAGTCATGGTTTTAGTGGTGATGAATGTTTTTTTCCCCATCATTCATCAAAAACTAACACATAATATGTCTATTGTGGTAGACGGAGGGAGTTTAGGAGGTGAAGGTTGAAGGAGGGGTAGTGCGAGCAGGTTCCTGCAGGGGCGCTAGAGCCCAGAGACGGCCCTCTGCCCCAATCAGCGGCAGATGCAAGGCAGCTGAGGCAAAGAGAGAGAGCGGTAGGCTTAAATAGACGGAGAGAAATGGAGAGAGAGGTGTGTGTGACCCATAGGAGGTAGTAGAGTGAGATGGAGCAACCGTAAGAGCGCGCGAAGAGTAGCGAGTAAGCGTGTGACAGACCGGACTGAGAACCCTGCTGTGTGCCGAACCCCTGACCGTCGGAGGACCCTTCTTGTGCTTGACCATCGCCTGTCTGACTACCTTTCTCCTGCCTTGACCCCTGGACTGGACCACGACCACGACCACCCGGAACACTGAGTATACGGGACTCACACTAACCCATTCCCTCCCCGAAACAGGAAATAAAGAACCGTTAAGGGTAAATCGCTGTGTGGACAGTATCTGTTATCTCCGGCCCGGTGTACACTCACTTTTCCCCTGAGTGAGCCACACTATGAACACTTAATATTTAATTATATAAACAGATAATCCCAAGTATATATTTAAAAATGCATGGGGTCTATTCCTACATACGGTAAGTTTCACCACATGCAGTACCATGTTATTCCAATGGAGGGAAGAAGGGTGAAACTGATGTAGGATTAGATGCCATGCATTTGTAAATATGGTCTGTATTTTTTTTTTTTATATGAAACATTCTAAAGGTCCTGGAGCATCTGTTAAGATAGATGTGATCATGAACACCAGTACGTACCAAGATATTTAAATAACAAAACAATGCACCAGCCCTCTCCCAATGAGCTTACAAGATTTCCATTTTCATTTAAAATTTAAATTTTGAATGTAATTCACTTATGATAAAAAAGCTTGTATGCCATAAATTAACACCATTTACCTTCGGGGTTAAGATTTGTGGAAAATTGGCCCAGTCTATGTTGACTTCCATCTGTGTTGAACATTCCAAAGTGCGATTGTGTAAGCTAATTGGGTGATGAATCAAAATGTATTCTTTGTTGATCCCGTAAAGGGGAGCGAGTGAACATGATGTCATTTTTGGGGTCTAGAAAACGGCACGAGCGAACGAGAGACACTTATTCTGTCCTATCCTGTTCTGTCTATCTTGCATATGATTGTCTCTGTTTTCATTTTGTTTTCATATATGCAGATCTATCCTAAATAATCAATTGTAATAAATGGATGTCCATCATAATGTGTCATGAAACATCTTTCTCTCTCTCCATGGGAATTACCGGTATTAAAGGAATACACCAACATTTTGAGAAATACGCTTATTTGCCATCTTACCCGTAGTCAGACGAAAAGAACGAGACCAATTCATCCCGATAGTCTGTGTAGAACCACTGCTGTGTTGTTGCAGGTTAGCAACATTAGCATTTTGAATGGCTGCAGAGGGGATCCAACTAGCTTCACAGCAATGAGGGTAAAAACCAACCAGTCCAGCTTCTACAAATTCAAACTCTTTTAGCAATTTGACTGGTCTATTTATGACGATTGAAAATAGAAAATAAAAACCAAAATATTGGTTGTTGTAGAGGCAGCTACAAAGCTTTCTATTGCTAACCAGCAGCCTTTTTCCTACAGCAAGAGGAAGAAAGCGTACATGGTGCGTTCAAGACAACTGAAGATTTCCGACCTGTAATTCAGATTTGGACAACCGTTCAATTCATTTTTTAACAACTCAGAACTCTGTATAACTAGACCAGTGAAATCGCTAAAAGAGTTTGACTTTGAAGAAGCTGGACTGGTTGGTTTTTACCCTCATTGCTGTGAAGCTAGATGGAGCCATTCAAAATGCTAATGTTGCTAACCTGCAACAACACAGCTGTGGTTCGACACAGACTATCGGGATGAATTGGTCTCGATCTTCTCATCTGATGGCTTATTTCCCAAAATGTCGGCGTATTCCTTTCAAGAATAATATTTTGGAAGCACCAGGTCCAATCTTGGGTCTATCACGCCCTTGGATCAAGGTGTTTTTGTTGGATATATTTTATCCTTAAAATTCAGGAGAAACAACCAATTCAACAGCCATTTTGCAAAGAAAATTCTCAACCTCAACGCCCCCAATGTTCAACCCAACGTTACGCCCTTGCTTTGCTCATATTGGTCACCAATACCGCCCTCGATGCGATATGTCGGTGGAAGAAGCAGTAAACATTTTGCTTTTATTGGCGGATTGGATGTATGCCGAATTGAAGAGTGGCTCCAATAGATTCATAAAATGTCTAAGTCATGTTCTACCCTGTATCTGCCTAGACCGAAGAGCAAGGCAGCATTAAACTCCCAGATTTTTGAATGGCGTCAAGCATTACGTTTTCTCCATATGAAAAAGAAAGCAAAGTATTGCGATTGTGGGTGTGGCCTCCTGGAACATTCTTCCTCAGAGGTGTGTTTGTGTAGTAGTTTCTCATGCACACACACATTACAGAACACATACCAGTTACAGGATACCATACCAGCAGCTATGATTTACCAAACAATTAGAATTTTAAACACATTTATTGTACATGCTTATTCAGGGATGTACTGTTCCCAAACTTAGTTTGTCCACATTTTAGGCTGATATATACATCTTTAATTCACGGAACATGTCATAGTACGTAGCTAAACTGGGGTACATTATAGGAGGATAGGGTTCTTTTCTTTTGTGAAAATATAATTGATTTGCGTTTACACTGGTAGTTGTATGCCTGTTTTAGTAGTATTTTATAATTTATCATTCAGATAACCTGTCTACCAAAATGAGATTGGCCATGGCATATTGCCAAAGCATTCTGTATCCCTTTAAGTTACCAAATTAAATTAGAATAAATCCACATTGTTAACAAAGGCCTCCTTTGTTGTTTGGATCCAAGACAACAGGACTTATCACACATTCTGATTAGGGGGCGATTATATATTATTACATAATGATTTTGCCCTGGGGTTTGAGCTCTTCTGAATGGCGCTTATCCAGTATGCCTATATATTTAAAACTTTCCTGTCTTTTTGGAGCCTGAAAGTATTGATGACTTAGTTAACGTCAACAACAGTTTAAGACTGTCTCTGATTGCTTCCTCTTAAACTTGGCTGGCTGAAACCTTAAAAACACATCATAAGAAATGTTTAACATATAATTTTCATGGCCCTATCCCATGTGTTGTTGGCAAACATTTTTCGTTAAAGTATTTAGTAACTTCAGGAGTTAGATAATGTAATGGAGTGAAATATGAGATATTTCCTTTGGAATGTAATGGAGCAAAACAATACGTTTCTCTAAAATGGGAATACTTTAGTTAAGTGTGTGAAAAAATGTGTAGAACATGAAATATGTGTCTCTCTCTGTGTGTGTATGTGTGTGTAAGAGGGTGAGAATGCACACATTTGTTTGCATATTTGTGAGTGTGTTGTGGCACACTCGGGGGAAAAGTGAGTGTCCACCGGGCCGGAGATGACAGAGACAACGTCCACAACCAGGAATAGAGGAAACAATCGCTTTATTACCGCTCCTCTGCACATACAGGGTCCTCCCACACAGAGTACGGGGGTTAAGGCAGGAGACGGGTAGTCGTCCAGGCAAGGGTTAAACAATAGAAGGGTCCTCAGACGGTGGTTCGGCACACAGCGGGTTCCTTAATCCAATCTGGCATTTACTTCTATCTGTCTCACTCTTTCTCTAACTCCCTCCCACTACTCTCTCGATTCCCTCTCCCCATTTTATGCCTGCCGCTCTCTTCCCTCATTGGCCCTGCCTGCTCTCTCTCTCTGCCTCAGCTGCCTCACATCTGCCGCTGATTGGGGCAGAGAGCTGTCTCTGGGCTCTAGCGCCCCTTCAGGAACCTGCCCGCACTGCCCCTCCTTCCACCTTCCCTTCCTAAACTCCCTCCGTCTGCCACATAACCCCCCTCTCAGCTCTGACCCTCTGGGAGGAGCGGTCCGTCCCCCAGGGCATCTCTCCCGGACCCGCCATCCGCATTCCCGGGGCCGGCAGGGAGCGACTGGCAACTGGAGTTCACCTCCGGGCCCTCCAGGGTCGAACACCTGGCACCAGCCTTTTGTCCGGTACACATACGTCAGAGGGGTTAGTGGGGTTCTGCCGATCACCTTCCGTGCATTTCTCTCCAGTCTTTTTAATCCCCGCTTCAGCCTTGGCCCGGTCACGCTCCTCTGCATCCCGGGTGGAGGCCATCTGCCGATGTGGCAGGGAGAGGGGAAGCTCCCGACGGGTCTCCTCCTGGCACAGCTCCGCTGTCTT
>OMOT01088854.1:15971-35031 GCA_900312575.1 Acanthochaenus luetkenii | reverse complement strand
AGACATGTGTCCCCCCCCCCCCACACACACACACACACACACACACACACACACACACACACACACACACACACACACACACAACTGCATTTCTGTTTCTCTATTCAGATCCGAGCGGGTTCAGCAGCAGTATAGGAACGATGTGGTGAACCGGGTAAGAACAGAGCTCGCACTGGAACACGAAGCTCAGATTGATCAGCTGACTGCACAGCTCCAGCGGCAGATCCAACAGCTACAGTAAGTCCCCATTACTTGTCGCTGAGAATTTTAGTTGTCTGGAAATCTTTGTAGTTCATTTACGATTCTCACTACTTTCTACACAGAACCCAGCTGTCTGAGGCCAATGATAAGATGATGGCTGTGCAAGAGTGTTACATAGCAGTCTGCAATGAGAAGGACAAGCTTGAAGAAAGCCAACGCAGCAGAGAGAGCGAGGAAGCTTTCATGAGAGAAAATGAGGTATACACGTATATAATCCTAACCATAAGATCCAAATATGTACACATTTTTATTTATTTGGAAATCGTTCACATTGTTTTAATAATCATCAAACCAGGCATTCTTTTTGCCATTTAAAAAGGCTTGCTGAAGGCTTAGCTGATGATGACCAGTTACCTGTGTACAACAAAGATTACCTGCAGATAGAATAGCTTTTGATTGATCGGTTTTCATTCCCAGCAAAAGATGGAATGCAGTGCAGCTGTGGAGAAGCTGAGGACTGAGCTAGAGGCACAGCATCAGGCCTCGGTAAACCAGCTCAAAGCTCTCTGGTCCAAAGAGAAGGAGACCGAGATCCAGCAGCAGGTCAACTCTCAGATTGCCACAGCCAGGGCTACTTGGAGGGAGGAATTGCAAATGGTATGATTTCCCCTGTTCCATGCCCAGCTCAGCCCCCTCATGGTGATTTCACATGTCTTGAACTGTGTTATTGCCTCTGTGCAGATGGAGAGGACCTGGGCCCAGCGGCTGGAGGAGGCTTCGAGAAATAAACACACAGAGACTGCTGAGGAAACCTGTCAGACAGATGAGAGCGAGGCCAGCAGTGTGACAATTACTGTTGAGGAGCTGGACTCCAGGCTCAGTGCCCAGAAACAGTGGCTGCAGCTGGAAGCTGACAAAGTCATACACAAGGCCGTGGAGGAGGCCAGGAAACGAGCCCAGAGAGAGCTTCATGAGAAACACCTCGAGGACATGGCCAAACAGGTCAGTGGTCTTTTTAGAATATGCATATTACAATAATAATAACTTTATTTATATGGCACTTTTCTAAACAAAGTTTAAATAAAATAAGAGACAAGAACATTAACAATTACAATAAAAACACAAGGGATAAGCAAAGCAAAAATATACGTCATGAAAGAAAGAGGCAAATAATAGTTAAAACAAAGATAAAACAGATAGAGGGGTGTAGATATGCCGTGGGGCGGCACGGTGGCGCAGTGGTTAGCACTGTCGCCTCACAGCAAGAAGGTCCTGGGTTCAAATCTCGCCTGGCCCTTTCTGTGTGGAGTTTGCATGTTCTCCCCGTGTTTGTGTGGGTTTCCTCCCACAGTCAAAGACATGCAAATATATGTGTTTGTGTAGTGTGGAGCATGGTGTGATGTACTATGTATATGATGCATGCGATGTATATCTGTATGGGGGCGGCAGTAGCTCAGGAGGTAGAGTTCCTGCCCCGCAACTGCAAGGTCGGCGGTTGGAATCCAGCTCCTCCCGGGAACAATCTGTCGTAGTGTCCTTGAGCAAGACACCTAACCCCGAATTGCTCCCGTTGAGCAGGTTGGTACCTTGCATGGCTGCCTCCGCCAACGGTATGACATGTAGGTCGCTTAATGTAATGTAATGTGGATAAAATAAGAAATAAATAAAACTATGAGAAGGCCTTGGTATAAAAGTGAGTTTTAAGATGTGATTTAAAGGATGATACAGATTTTGCTTGCCTGAGATGCCCAGGCAGTGAGTTCCAAAGCTGAGTGGCCCGGACTGAAAAAGCCCGGTCACCTTTGGTAATGGGAATGACCAGGAGACCCCTGCCTGAGGATCTCAGGCTGTGTTGTGGCTCATAAGGGACCAGCATATCTAAAATGTAGGTAGGAGCCTGACCCTGTAAAGCCTTAAACATTATCAGTAAAATCTTAAAATAAATTCAGAAATTCACAGGCAACCAATGAAGAGAGGCGAGGATGGGTGAAATATGTTCCCCATCTCCTGGAATTAGTCAAGAGCTTAGCAGCAGCATTTTGAATTAATTGGAGGGGGGAGATTGTCTTCTGGCTCAACCCTGAATACAGAGAATTACAGTAGTCCGAACGAGATGAAATAAAAGCATGGATGACTTTTTCGAGATCTGCAGTGGTTAAAAGGGCTTAATTTTGGCAATGAGCCTAAGTTGGAGGAAGCATGGTTGTATGACCTTAGTCACTTGGCTATCAAAAGAGGACAGTCAGCCACGTTTTTAGTGGGAGTACAGTATATGCAATGTTATCCAATGTGCTTTACTGTATCATGAGTACATTTTAGTTTTTTTGTATGGATGGCACCATTTGAAATCAAATCGCATACCCAATACTCTACCCATTGAGCCACATGACAGCTTTTAGATATTTTTGCCTTAGACTTGTATAGATTCAACCCTCCTCGTGGTATTTGAAATGGTCCTAGTGTACTTAAATGTGGGATTGTTACAGGTTGAAGGTGCAGTAACCAGAGCCTACAACCGCTGGCTTGAGGATTTGCCCTCACTACCAGAGTACCAAGCCACTCTCCTAAGAGAGAAGGAGAAGTGGGACGAGCTACAGGAGACACGCATACAACAACGGGTATTACAAGTTTTCACCTTTGCAAGTTACCTGGAAGTTAGCGTGACTACATTCAAATTGGTTTTACTGTGTGTTTTCCGCAACTTTGAATGTGTCAGGTGTCCCAGGCCCTGAGGCTGGCAGAAGAGCAGTGGCAGGAGAGGCACAAGAGCCAGCTGGAGGAGCAGGGGTCTGGAGCCCAGAAGGTGGAGGAACTCCAAGAAGGGGTGGCATCTCTCCAGAGCCAGCTGGAGCAAGTGAGGGGGGAGCAGGCTGCCCTGTTGAAAGCTGAGTTGGCTGGAGCTAGAGCAGCCTGGAACCGAGACAAACAGCAGGAGATCTCCATCATCCAGGTTCGCAGTGAGCAGGCATACCACACCAAGCTGCAAGAGCAGCATAGAAAGCTGGAGCAGGCTTTGCAGCAGGCCAAAGAGGAGGCCGACCTCCAGAAGAGGGAGCTGCTTGTGCAGATGGAGGCGGAGCTACAGCAGGCTCTGGGGGCCAGAGAGGAGGACTGGAGAGGTCAGCAGGCGGAGAAGGAGCAGGCCAATAGACAGCAGATCAGGGAGGATTTTCTAGTGGAGCTACAAACGGGGCTGGCAGAACTCCAGGCAGAACTCCTCAGGGATCCCAACACAAAACAACAGAATACTGAAGTAACTAGGAAGGCCCGTGGGACCACCTCAGAGGGCACAATAACACACATTGTCAAATCGTCCTTCAAAGATATAATCACCAAAGCAGTATCCCGGGCCAAAAAAGAGTGGAAGAAAGTGAGTTGTTGTTGTTTGAATAGCTATTGTGTAAAGCTGAGATAACTGATCTTGTCATCTATTAATAATTGAACAGGTCTGGCTCTAATCTGTTACTGAATCACCGGAATGCCACAGAAGCACTGCTATGATGTAACGGTGGTAATGATTTATCTGGATGTTTGTGATGTGGTCTAATGTTTGTGACTTGCTCTTCCCTTTATGGCTGTGATAGATAAGTGAGGAGAAGCTCAGCTGTGCGTTGAAAGAAACACAGGAACACCATGAGAGACAAATCGACAAAATACAAAGTATGTAATATCATGGACTTCACCGCTGTTTCTCATATGGTCTCTTCACCAATCATGGCATTTTAAAAACGTATTTAAAACCACATGACGCACAGTATTACCTCATTTTATTAAGATATGGTGGAGCGCCCATAAACAATTTATGTGACATTATTGTCCACTATTTCCAGGCTCTGTGTCCCAGAGGAGGGAACAGGCTCGTTGTGGAAAGCAGTGTGCTGAGACTGTAGGCAAGCTGCAGAAGAAGAACCAGGACCTCCAGAGACACTTGGAGAAAGCCTGCCGTCAACTCCAGCAAACCGTCCGAGAGCACAAGGCAGCCATGCAACATCTCAAAGGTATATACCATTCTTTCCTCTAACATCCAAGCTAGGTTTTTTTTAATACATCTATATAAATGTTTTTCAAAATGGTATTGAAATCGAGTTATTCGACCTGTGCATCCATGTTGATTGGATACACCTCTGTTGTTTATTGTAGATGAGCATGATAGCAGCTTACGAAAGGCAAAGGAGGACCACCTGCTGCAGCTAGAGGAATTTAAGAGATCCAAAGAATCCTTGGGGTGTGTGTGTGTTTTTGAAATATACATTTCTGATTTAAGTTGAGTTTTTTGTTGTTGTTGTAGTAGAAGTACTGAATTCTAATAAGCTGATGCCAACATTCATCTTCCTTACAGGAGTTCTGATAACCAACAGAATCTTAAATTAGCCCTTGAGGAGATGAAGCAGCAATACATGACGACTGTGGAGAAGATCAGAGGTTGGTAATGACGCTGTTCTTGTGGGCTGGTTTTGTGGATTAAATATATTCTTTGTGTGTGATGCCAGAATTGACTGTTGAGCCTTCTGGAGGTGTTGTGGACCTAATTCAACAAAACATCTGTGATGGGAGGAGTCCACCTGATAACTCAATGACATAACCGCTGTCACGCACCCTTCTTTTACATAAGCACAAGTAACATCAGATGCTGTAAAATGATTAATATCAAAGAGAATACCAAGTCCCACAACGGTCATCACTAGCTAGGTTAGCCGACAGGCTAGCTTCCTAAAGTGGTTATATGTTTCATAAAGCTGTTTCCTAAATTGGTGTAAAATTGGTGAAGAATCCTGTACATGTGAGTTGATTGTTTTTGTTTTTGTGTGGCAGGAGACATGCTATGTTACCTCCAGGAGAGTAAGGCACGAGCAGCAGAGATGATCCGCATGGAGGTGCAGAGGGAGAGGCAAGACACTGCCAGGAAGATGCGGCACTACTATCTAACCTGTCTGCAGGAGTTACTGGAGGATGGAAGACAGACTACAGGGCAAGGAGACATAATTGTCCTTAACTTGTTTGCATGTTTCATGATTCGCATGGCTACGGATATTGACCGTCCTGTCTTCCTTAGGGCTGAAAATAAAATAATGAATGCTGCTGGCAAGCTGGTAGCCATGGCCAAAGTGCTAGAGACTCCTATCAAAAGGAAATCTGGAAAGACCCACATCTTACCAAGTGAGTCATGTTGTGCAGAACTGAAATAATATGGAAAATCTGATTTGTAATAGTTTTTTTTCTTTTTTCAAGCGGTGTGAATTTGTGTTCTATATTTACAGGTTCGTTGACATCCGTGTCCACCACTGGCAACACTCCAGGTATAAAAGCAGGTTTCAGTACGAACCCGTCCACAGTAATTCAGGTTCCTGAGATCAGGTCAGAGAGGACACATAGGAAGAAGACCTACACTGATTCAGACCATCAAGTCCCCGCAGCAGCAAGGACTAAACCTTTGAGCAAAGCTGCCCACCAGGACATTCCTCTGTCTTGGAAGGAGGCGGCCTCAGCAGGGTTGAAAGCCCAAGCTGCCACCCAAGCTTACTTCCCCTCTAATAACCCTTCCCGGCAGTTGGCCCCTACATCCCAGGTGGGTTTTGTCAATGCGTCTCTGAGGAATAAGAGTAGAGAGCTGTACCTACAGGGAGGTGACTCTGGTAAAGCAGACGATCACCTCGACTCACAGCGACAGGGCGAGCCCTTCTTCATCCAGGAAGCTCCTGTCAGAGATGACTGTAGCTCGGCAAGTAACGACTCAAACACAGACTTCCCCGTCCCTACACTCTCCTACCTTGGAAGGAAAGTTGAACCGGTGAAGCCGTTTTCTCTGTGTGCTGCATCGCCCAGTGACCTGGGAGAGTTTGGGAGCCTCACCCCGGACGTCTCTGACGTGACGGTCTATAATGAGATTGCCGAGATGCCGCCTCGCACCACGACCTTGAACTTTCCCAGTGCAAAGATGAGTACACCCAGAGAGCCCATCCCTGGCTCAGAGGGCGAGAAGCAGCACAGAGTTTGTCCTAAGACGCTGTTCTCCGAGTTGAGGCATTGCCAGCAGGACAGCGGCTTTGACAGTCCTTTCTACCATCAAAAATGATGTGATGGACAGGTCTGGGGTGACCTGACTTATTTCAAGCGGCCAACCATATTGGTGCCTTATATTGTCTTTTAATACAATGTATGAAGTTTACATGTTTCCTCCATAGTCACTTGCAGTGTGTGTTTACATTTAAATGTGTTGATACTTGGTATATCTGCCAGTGTAAAATGAAACGCCGGCCACACATCATGTCTCTCAGTTCTGGTCTAGACGATCTGATCTTTTCCCTTCATTCATTGGGATTTGAAACCCCAAACGGTCACAGTGAGTTTTGTAACTGGACAGAAACATGCCTGTTTATTTTGTCTTCTAATCCTCACTATTATTTGTGAATGTGATATGACACTTAACACTTGAGGTTGAACTAGGATAAAACGCAGCCCATTAACGTCGACTTGAATTTGAGGGGATTTTCAGTCATATCGGGTGAACAAAAATAATAATACTGCCAGCTGTTGTTATGTCATAGTTCCCCCATTTCAGGGTGACGGATTAAGATAATTAAGTAGTCACTTTTGGTATGGAGCCAGAAATTGTTGCTGTTACATCGATGCAGTAGGCAGTATGATGTGGGTTAAAATAAGTAAACAAGGGTCTGAATTATCAATCCAGCTTTGTGACAGAGCCATGTCTGAAAAGTCCCTCAGATTGAAGCAGGCAGGCTGACCTTTTGTCCCATTGCCATGCTGTCATTCACATCCAAAATGGGAGCATGAAGCCAAAACAAAAATAATGTTACTGTTCCAAAACACGTTGCTCAGTGTGGATCTTGCAGGCTTACAGCACATTCCTGCCCTGAGAGGTTTGATGCATTTACCCATTAAAAACATAATCCGCCTTCACCTATTTTGGACAGTTCAGTCTAGATTTGAGAACATCAATTATCTCAAAGCTACGAACCCAAGACTCTTAAACTGAGATTTCATTGAGACACCTTTGGGACCCCCTTTCATTGACGGAATGAATTGGAGGACCCTGAAGGGAATGACTTTATGTCAAAGGTCATAGCTCTTAAGAGAACTTTCTGGTCTACAGTTGTAGTACCATGAATGAGCGATCCTCATGGGTCTTTAAGGCCGTTGGGACTAGATAGATGCTGGTTTATATAGGGGTTGTCTCTGCATTCTCTCGCTGTGTGATAAGCAGGATTTTTAGAGTCGGTTATTAAAATGTATTTGCAAAGAGGAGGATCTGAAAAACGCCAGTGGTGACTGTGTATCCCTGGGGCACCTGATGGCAAAGATGCGAGTGATCTACCGTGTTTTAGTAAATGTTCCAAATGTTCCAAATACCGTTTTCATTGCAAAACCTTTCTCAGCTGTTGCAATGTGTGTTGTGTTTTTATGCTCCCCTTCCCTGTCAATAGATGCTATTAAGTTTGTTTGTTTGCTTATTTAAGTTAAAATTATTTTATATCAGTAATGATATATGCTGTGCATAGAGGATAAATAAATATTTTTTACGTATTGCTTGGAGTTCCTTTTGTTGAATCTGATGTGTGATGATCTGACTGAAGATGCATTATTCCACCAGTGTTAGAGGTGAACCTCACCAGCAAACCCTGTAGGCTTAAACATAAAGCAGATGCATATTTTTGACATCTCAACATGTACAGTAGCCTATGTTGGAGACTAATCACAGCTTCCCTCAGTTGATAACATGCTGATCTAAAGCTCGTTTCAGAGGATATCAGCTGGTGAAGGCAGGAAGCTGAAGCACAGAAACGTCCCCCTCTCTTTCATTTTCCTCTCTTACGTCCCTCTCCAAACATGCTTGTGACAACGGTGAGGAAGGTAAGGTGACCAAACGTCCTCTTTTATCCGGACATGTCCTCTTTTGGGGTCCTAAAACATCTGTCCGTTTAAAAAAAACAAAAATTCCTTCAAATGTCCGGGTTTTTGCTTTGTTTGTTCCACCGACCATTTCCCCCGAAAACAATTCTTTTTAATATAGTATTTTGTTCGGCTTCACCTGTAGGCTGCTTCACCTGTAGACTGGCTTCACCTGTAGACCTACAGCTGGTGGGGTCACAGCTCATCTTCACCCTGTCTGGTTTCAGTTGTTTGAACTTTGCCCTCATCAAATGTCTGACATGGCTTCTTCTTTGTAAAGGGCCTTCCCGTACCCTCTGATCAAATATGACCCGGGAAAAGAGGTCACAGGTTCATCAGGTTTCTACCAAAGGAGGCTGCCAAAGGGTGTTAACATGTTTTAGCATACTTCCATACTTTACTGAAATTGATACTGGAGGAAATATATCTCCTAGGTGTAATATATAGCAATTTTGGGTGTGATGTTGGTGAGGTTGGACTTCATGAAGTCATAATTTAACGAACATAGTGAATTATAATGATTTGACGAATCTTCTGTCATTTGAAGGTATTGGGGGTCATTTAAATAATGAATACAAGTCTATTCTTGTCAACCTAAAGCTGCGTAGTTCAGTGCATGAAATTCATGCATGTTGTAGGTATCGATTATGGTTCGTTACACCATATAAGAATTGGTTTCATATGCGTTTCAAAGTAGTGCAACACACACGTACACACACACACACATTCTGGCCAAAGTGAGTACAGAATCAGTTTGAGCTGTTTCCCTCAGGTGAGCCTGGTCTTCTGGTTTCTCAAATAACACTGAAGGCTTTAATTTCCTGGTTGTGCAAGAGACCTGCAGCGGACTGAGAAGAAGAGGCTGCACAATGTCTTCAAGAAAGGAGAGACGTGCTTCAACACCGGTGACCTGCTACGTGTCGACGAGGATGATTTAATCTACTTTCAGGATTGTATTGGAGACACTTTCAGGTGATTGAATCTTGTGTTTCAGTCGGCAAATCACCTGATACTAGTTAAAGTGCGACTTCAAAACTTGACTGCAGATAGCCTAATCTTTTTATCAACAGATGGGGAGGAGAGAATGTGGCTACACATGAGGTGTCTGTCATAACCACAGTGGCTGATTGTATTAAAGAAGCCAGTGTGGTGTGTATGGCGTTAAAGTTCCAGGTCATTTCACCTCTTCATTCTTTTTCTTCACAAGTGTAGCAGCAAAGGAAAGCATGCGAATGGAAATATAAATGAACCCCACACTTCAGAAATAGGTAAAATCTCTAATGTCACTAAATGTTTCCTGGCAGAGTTAATCTGTCTCATAATGGCTGGAAGGAATTCTGCACTAGAAGTGTTTCAACTTTGGCTTTAATTCATTTCGCTCACACCACAGGCATCGTTTCCCCACTGAGGCTCACTGAGGTAAACAAAGATGAAAATGATCCCCATGTTGCCACCATACTTCACACTGACATTGAGTAACTTGCTAGTGCAGATATGCTTTGATACTTTCTTATCGTCGAGATGAAAAAGAAGAATATCTTGGAGAAACCCAAAGACCCATGATCAGTGTAAAGTGTCCGATCAGCAAGAGGGTCTTGTACTTTTTAGCTGCTTGACTTAATTGAAGTTATTTTATATAGTCAAAGCATTTTGACAGTTCCAGCCTTGATGTTTCCATCACTAATTGATCCTGAAATGTACCAGATTTATTTCCCCAAATAATGAATTGTATTGCTATTTGTTACAGAATCACAATGCTGCTGAGGGGTATTAATTTGTATTAAATTATCTGTGTGTGCTGCTCTGTGTTTGTTTGTTATTCCAGTCCACGTGTAGAGAACGTAAAGTATAGAAACGATGGAGGAAAATATCTACGATAGACATTTTTCTATCGCCGCACAATGTATATTGTCATTGCCAACACACTACAGCAGTGTATCAGAAGAGAAACGACCAAAAGAGACAAACAACCATATATTAATTAATAAGTAAAAGTAAACCAACAATCAGAAATAGAAAAAGGCTCTGAATTGCCTTTGAAAATAGGGGAATATGTTGAGTATTATATATATATATTCTGTAATTTGAATGGAATACAAGATAATGTTATACACTAGATTACAATTAATTGTTGTTTTTCTGTAAAACAATAAATTGCTGTAATTTATCTACAACAAAAACCTGTAAAAGGTATCCAGTAATATATTGTCATTATTTTCACAGTAATTAACCAATACTTTATTGGCAACTTTGCTGCCAGGTATTTACTGTAAATTCTACAGTCAATTATTTACAGTTCACTCTAGGTGCCTAATGGCTATTACAGCTCACATATGTAGGTGTTGTACTGTGTAATGGCTCTGGCTCACTGGATATGGGCCTAAAAGTCCCTGTTTGATGTTATCAACCTAGGTATTACAAATCTGTGCATGGTTTACTAATCAGTGGGCACAGTTTAGGTGTAAGACAACTGTACCCCCTGATTCCCCATCTTTGTTTTTGTTACCAGGTGACCCCCTGGGGGCTCCACAGTTATCCTTATTGCACCAGGTTTATAGATTGATAATGCTGTGTACCTTAATATTCATCCATTCAGCACAGAAATGTGTCCGTTTTCATTGTTCTTGTCGTTGGACTAGTTTTACAGAGACATTTGATAAATAAATGGTGTGAAGGTACAGTGTGACTCTCCGAACAGAGCCGAGTGTGCCGACACTTAGCCAGAATCGGCCCGACTATGCTGGTTACCTGGATATACAGCGCAGGTTTAAAAGGCGGGTTGCCATGTTCACCGTTTCGTCAGTGAGGAACGGATGCAGACCTACATGAGTCCGTCAGGGTGTCGCCCCGTCAAAGCAGGCTCGTGGAGAACAAACCGTGGGGGGTGGGCTTGGAAACCGCCCGATCTGGCAACCAGAAGACGCTCTCGAAAGGAGGACCACAGGGCCAATAAGCACCGCCCACGGGGTTGACCGAGCCAGGTCGCGTGGCTCCACTTTGTCACCAATCTCCCCGAAGTTGTTCTCCTCCAACATGTCCGCCTGTGTCACCCTCTTGGCCGGACTGGCTGCTTTGGCCTTTCTGGGCCGTTTCCTTCTGAAAACACTTTTCCCGTACGTGGGCGAAGAATGCGCGTACGCGCTGAGAAGCGCCCGTCTCGGCCTCAGGCTGACCGCGTACAGGAAGACCGAGCCCTTCTACAGCATGGTGGACTGCTTCTTGGACGCGGCGAGGAAGCATCCCGGTAAGACCCTGCTGCACTTCGAAGGCCGGGCCTACTCTTACCTCGAGGTGGACACACGGAGCAACCGAGTGGCGAGGGCGCTGCGGGCCGACGCCCGTCTGAAGGAAGGGGACGCGGTCGCCTTGTTTGTGGGGAACGAGCCCAGCTTCGTGTGGACTTGGCTGGGTCTGGCCAAGCTGGGCTGCCCGGCCGCTCTGCTCAACGTCAACATCAGGTCCAAGTCCCTGCTGCACTGCTTCTCGTGCTGCGGGGCGAAGGTGCTCGTCGCCTCCGCAGGTGAGGTCAGACACGTAACCCCAAGTTGTAGCGACTGTCATGTGGTAAACATTCACCGTGCAATGTTACTTTAGAGAGTTACGGTAATATTATTACTATTCAAAATACTATATTGTGATGAGAAAGCTATTAATGTTGTTATTATGCTAACATTCGATTAAACCTAATAAATGACCAAATAACTATTTTTTGTTTACGGTTTACAGTAGTCTATTACTATATTAACAGATGGCTGTACGTTACATATCAGTGATAAGTGGCAAAATGTTCAGCTTGACTAAAACTAACTCAAATAAAAGTTACCTGGATATGTTTTGCCTCTCAAAACTCTCCTGCAATGTCTCCTTTCTGACACTAGGGGATCGAAACTGGTATCTATACTTTGACACTCACATATTTGGTATTGATGCCCTTTGAAAAGTATCCATTTTATTTCTAAAGTTATTTTTAATACAAAATGCGGTTGTATCAATTGAGCGTCATAGTTCCCACTAGGAGTTGGAAACTCCCCAGTTCCCAGGTGTGTTGAAGGCAGCCGTACAATCTCCAAGAAGTGAGAAAGCATCATGAAGGGGCTTTAGCTTCATGGACTTTACAGTTTACAATGTCCAGAGGTTTTACACGTTTTCCAACATGTTCCAAAAAAACCGAACTGATTTCTTGCACGGAGCGGTGGCCATTTTTGACCATCTTGGAACGTTGATTTGAATGGGGATGTCCGTTCTGTCCAATTCAAATTCTATGGTTATTCTGACTCAATGCTGGTACTGTAAAGACACCATTAGACGTGCAACCCAATATAAAGAGCGGCTGGCTGGACCATGGTGTCCGCAGTGCCACATCGAGGTGGATCATGCCAATGCACAAGGTGCCGTGTACAACAATGTTATACATATAGCAAAATAAGACTTGCAACACATTTCAATAATTATTATTCAGATACTAATGATATGACTCAATAAGCATCTATAGGGCCACATGTTTTCCTGTGGATGTTTACATTAAAATTGTTGACAAAAAATAGCCATAGAAATGTCATGGAAATAGGTTCAGGTTTAAACTTTATACACTTAACTAAATAAAGAAAAACATTTATCTGCACCTTATTCCTGTTTACCAATGTGTATGAGAACATTTCGGATGCACCTAAAGTATGTGCTGGTGCACCTAAATGAAAAAGTAAGGTGCACCAGTGCCACCAATGTAAAAAGTTAGTCTTAGAGCTCTATAGGTAACATGAACTAACGTGTTCAGTTGCTTTGCGTCTAAGGTTTTCTCTTGATGGCGAGGATTCTCTGCAGTATAAAGACATACAGCTTCTTCCACTGTTTAAATGGCCTTCTGAGTTGATAGCTTTCAATCCCAGAAGTAATCCTCTGTACGTTTGCACAGCTATCTGTGAATACTATAATAATTAAATAATTGAATGTGATTGCAGTGTAATTATTTGGTATTTAGAATACATAATACCATTACAAGTATTCCATTACTACCCAACCCTGTAAAATAGCTGAAAAGCTATTATAAAAGTTAACAACTTTTTGCAGTGTGTTATACATTAGTTGCTGTTCATTATGCATAACCCCTCCCCCATTCACTGTTACATAATGGCACCATACGTACATTTTGCTCCATGTGCTCCTCCTCCAGAGGGATCTGCAGTAACATGATATAGGCCACTATGTGCAGCGTTGTGCAATAGAGGACATTGACATATAGCGCTGAAAGCACATCTGTCCCTGCAGAGCTGAAGGATGCTGTGGAAGAGGTTTTGCCGTCGCTGAGAGCGCAGGGTATTTCTGTCTACCTGCTGTCAGAGACCTGCAGTGTCCAGGGCATCAACACTTTGTCTGACAAGATCTCCAAAGCGTCAGACCAGCCTCTGTCCCGGGACCTCAGGGCCAATGTCAACATCAAGAGCACTGCTCTCTACATCTACACCTCAGGCACTACAGGTACCCCAAGAAAAGCCTCTGAAACAGCATTGGAAACTGAAATTCTCCTTGGAAACCCTTACGAATGCAATTATTTTCCGTGGGTTGGCAGTTCCTTCAACCAGGGTGACCCACCCCACCTATACAATGGTAGGGGCGGGGCCCATATGCGATTTACTCAGATTTTGAGAGTTGCAATCTCTTCTCCCTCTGAAGGTTTACCTAAAGCGGCCATTATCACCCATGAGCGGGTGTGGGCCGCCTCCTTCCTCCAGGGGGTGTCAGGAGTCACAGCAGATGACGTCTTCTACATTAACCTCCCGCTCTATCACAGCGCCGGCTTCCTCATCGGGATGACTGGAGCCATCGAGAGGGGTAACGATCCTCCTCACCTCAGGGCATAAAGAAGGAGTCAGACGCTTGAGTACTTGGCTCTGTTAGTTCTGACATTTGCACAACGATTACAGTGTCTCTACTCTGTTTGAAAGGTGTGCGATCTGATTTTAATTGCAGGCATAACCGTCGTTCTGAGAAGAAAGTTTTCCGCCTCTCAGTTCTGGGACGACTGCAGGAAGTACAACGTAACTGTGATGCAGTACATCGGTGAAACAATGCGCTACCTCTGCAACACACCCAGGGTAAATGGAATCCAGACCAGCTTGCTAGTTAACAATAAACCAAGTATGGTGGATGGACAAGTATGTGCCTCATTAGAATGCAACTTGCAGTATGTTGTATTGTTTTGAGATGGCTGAAGACGGTATGTCTCTGTTTTAACGTCCCACTGTGCCTGCTGAACTGTAGTTGATCTCTCTGTCTCTGTCTCTGTTTTGCCTCTTCAGAAAGACAATGATAAGGATCACAGAGTGAGGATCGCTATTGGCAACGGCGTCCGGACAGACGTTTGGACGGAGTTTCTGAATCGATTCGGCAACATCAAAGTCAGGGAGTTGTATGCGGCCACTGAGGGAAATATCGGCTTCATCAATTACACTTCCAAGATAGGTGTGGTCGGGCGAGTCAATTTCCTCCACAGGGTGGGTGGAGGAGCGAATCTTTTGTTTTGAGTCACGCGCCGCACACTTGCAGCAGGCCGCCATCAGTGTTCACAAACCACATTATAGCTCTAAAATGGCAAACCTTCTCATTCATGTTCCCAGGTATTTTTCCCCTATACTTTGATCAAGTTTGACATCGAGAAAGAGGAGCCTGTCAGGAACTCCAAGGGTCTGTGCATCAAGGCAGCCAGAGGTGGGCAAATATTCCAGGCAACGCAACACCTGTGTTTCATGGCTTCCCTGTGCCGTTCGTTTGGTCGTGTCATGTGAAACGAGAAACGTTGAGCATCGTGCTGTTGTATTGTTGCGTATCCCTTTCTCAGGTGAGACGGGACTTTTGGTGGGAAAGATCACAAAAGGGTCTCCTTTTGTCGGGTATGCCGGCAACCAGCAACAGACTGACAAGAAGAGGCTTTGTGACGTCATGAAAAAAGGCGACCTGTACTTCAACTCCGGGGATTTGCTAATGATTGACCACGAGAATTTTGTGCATTTTTGCGATCGTGTTGGTGACACGTTCAGGCAAGTTGTGACTCATTTTGTCTTAATCCGTCCGTTTCATCGTTTTTGTCCGCCGTGCGGTATCTTATATCATGGACACCTCTGGTCTGATTTTGACTAAACTTGCATCTTGTCACGTGTTCTGACATACAAATGACACTGATTGGCCCGATGAGGGCGCTATAGTTAAAGGTAAAAATGTCAAACTCAAACTTGATATCTCGGACACCACTGGTCCAATTTTTATGAAATTTGGACTGACTGTTCATCTTGTCACTGTGTTCTGGCGTTTAAAAACATTACTCAGATTGGCCTGATGGGGCGCTATAATTAAAAGTCTAAATTTCTAACTTTGAAAGGTCTCGTAAAGGGAGACTATTAAAAAAAAAAAAGTAATTCATAACTTAACTCCTACACCATATGTGTGATTGATATGAAACATGCCACACACACACAGCTTTGTTCCAACTACACCACCGGTCCGATTTTGATGAAGCTGTGCGGTATGATGCATGTTGTTGCTGATTGGCCCAAGCGGTGCCTGCATCATTCATTGGGGACGGCATATTTTACCTGTTCACTTTTTGCCTGGTCTTTGTTGTAGGTGGAAAGGAGAGAACGTTGCCACATCGGAGGTTGCAGACATCCTCACAATGGTTCACTGCGTTTTGGAGGCAAATGTCTATGGCGTCAAAGTTGAAGGTAAATGCATCATCATGGACTTAATGGACCTAAAGGAATGTTTTTGCGTCTATTCAGGAGACAAAAATCTACATTGATATACATTTAAATGTTTACTTGTATTTAATGAAATGCTCTCCCCAGGTCATGAGGGGAGGATCGGCATGGCGGCTGTAACTTTGAAAGAAGGGGAAACGTTTGACTGTTCAGACGCCTTTAAGCAAGTCACCAACTTCCTCCCAGCTTATGCAAGACCCCGCTTTATCAGGATCCAGGTAAAGTTAACTGTCCGTTTGTGTGTTCAAACCTTTATACATTGAGCTTAATCTCTGGAGGACACTTGTCTTCAAGAGGTATTTTGTGCTTATTGCAGTCTGCCTGCTCAACAAAGTTAGATTAATTATTATTGGATAACATTTAAGATGAATGCTCTCTTAAAATGTGTAATGTTTGTTTTGTAGACCTGCCTGGAGACGACGGGGACTTTCAAGATGAAGAAAGTGAAGTTGGTGGAGGAGGGATTCAACCCAGCTGATATCAAAGATCCTTTGTACTTCCTAGCTCCTGAGAAAAAGATGTACGTTTCCCTCACTAAGGAGATTTACAGAACAATAGCTTCAGGAGAAATTAAACTCTAACACAGAAACTAAAATACTTGGAAAATGTGATGCTTAACGAAATGTTGAAATACAGTGTATATTGCATGTAGACCACCAACTTGTTTACGAAGATGTAATGACTTGTAATGACTCATGGATCTTTTAACAGTATCAACTAATCTCAGGGATTGATTGACTTTGAATCACTAAAATAATATTTTATGACTTTTTAATTTTTTTACAGAATTACTGCATATCTCAGTCTGTACATATACATTATTCCATAATGGTGGCAATGTGTAATATACAGGTACTTACAGTGCCATTGTTGTACTTTTAATAATTAATTAAACCCTTAACTTTCTAAATGTATGGTAAACCAGATGCGTGCTTTGTTTTCTAAAGATGGAATCTATTAAGAGCTTTTTGAGTTGGAATGAAGATCAAAAAACGTTAGTTTCTTATCGCATCAGTATGTCCATTCAGTTCAGATATTACACAAGTGTAAATAAACTGTTGTAATCCCACAGTTGTCACATAACGCTAATCCTTGCTTTGTCAATTTGTGTGGGTACTAATGGCACATCATACTGTAAGGTTACTGCTTTATCAATGAATGTGGATGAGGAAACATCCAGCTCCTGAGTTGATCCTATCCCTTTAGTCTTACTTTTCGACCCTGGTGGGGTCATTGGCATAGAATCACAAAACTAGGTGATACATAACCTTTGTACTCTGCAGATAGCAACACACTACATTTGAAACGTGACAAAGCTTGAACATGTAGAAATCAGGGTATCTGCAGGTCAAAAAAAAGACCCTTTTAATGCTACCTGGAATTGAATTCAAGACCAATTTTTAAAACAAGTAAAGGAATAAAGATGGAAAAACCAACCTATTTCTGATTGAACATAGCTAATGAACATTCTGAAACTATAAAACGGCAGTATAAGAAAAAGGACACCAGTAAATACATTGAAAAAATGAAGTCCTCTAATAACTGGATTTAACACCGATACTTTTTAAAGCCTTACATTTAGATGATAAAAGACAGACTTATTAAGGACCTGCGGACACGTTGAGAAATGCTGCGGGTTACAATTAGCTGATGGTCAAAAACAACCTGGTGTCACAAACTTGACACACTGGGCTGCACAACCGATTGGTACAGTGAATACAGGACAATATCTTCAGCATAATCCACCTGACTACTCAATGAAGTAGCAACACATCTCAGTTTTATGTTGGAGAGCAGCTGTGATAACTAAAAATGCAAGGATTGTATGCTGCCAATACAACCAGCAACTTCACAACCCACACAAGAATCCTATAAAAGGTTTGGCAGATAAATGGCCTGGGTGTGCCAATATAAAACAGCTGGCTGTTTGGATTAACACATACCACTAAAAGCCATTTTCAACAGAAATGGACAAGCAATGAGCAATTACTTTAAAAATGAATTTATTTATTAATACAGTGGTATACTTATAAATGTGCCGCAAAGAAAAAAAAACATTGAACAAAATATGAACAAAATAAATAAAAATGTCAGCCACACAGGAACATAAACTAGTGTTGGATTGAAGCGTATCATATCAAAAGAAAATAGTACTGATGTGCCATAATAAATTGTCTATTAGTACAAAAATACATTTCAGGGCACACAATACAGCATCCAGTATCACAAATAAAGGAAGGGACCGCTCTTCAAAGCAGACCCCTCAAATACATATCTTTTAAAATCATTTAAACCAAGCACTTCTCTATTTTGTAAATAAGAATAAAAAGTTTTCTGACTGTCAAAAATGCCTTAAGTAGTGTGTGTATATGTTGGTAGAAAAGTTGGACTTATTACTGCTTATGTCAGTTCCAAGGCTCAGGGGTATAACCAGAATACAAACATAACCAATGTAACCGCTTTCTCTTTTTTAAGAAACATTTTCTCTTTTATACAAAATAACAAAGATGTACAAAAGTTCATTTACAGAGAACCAAGGCCATATGCTAGCAATATGTACAGCCATAATTTAAACATTTTCTACTGTTTTTGTATTTCCTCAGACTTCATATGCATAGCAGTAAAATAAAGCATACCTTTTCATCAGCCTCAATTATTCTTGTGTGCTAAATCCAAGTTCACTGATGTGAGAAAATGCAGACAAATTTTTCTTTCATAACTGAACGCTATAACTGAAGGATCCAATGTTTGAAAGTTTCACTGAAAAGTTAATATGCAGATAAGGCATCACTGCTTGCAGTGTAAGATGGGATTTTCATGTGTTGAACTTAGTAGTAGCAGGCTTCTGGACCTGAGTCATAGCACATGCATAGATCTCTAGACAGCAGGAGTTTGTAAAATCAAGTCAGTATATTTATCTATGGTAAAACATAGCTACAAAAGATCGGTTTTAAACATAGTCCAGTCAGAACAAACGGGCATCTGATACTAATACTTTTTTTTTTTTAATCTTCACGATTCCCAAGTCTTCCTTCATTACCCTCGAGTCAGGCTCAGCATTTCCCAAGTCCTTAGCGATCCTTCATGAGCGAAACACATGACCACAGACCTAAAGGTTTTGTGTGTGTGTGTGTGTGTGTGTGTGTGTATATATATATATATATATATACACATACATACACACACACACACACATCCAT
>OMOT01088854.1:0-11190 GCA_900312575.1 Acanthochaenus luetkenii | reverse complement strand
CATCGTAGCGCGGCTGAGGTGGGCTGTAGTCCCTCCCTGGCCCATCCTCGTAAGGGGTCCGGGGGTTGTAGCCCATAGGTTGCTGGTGGCCCGATTGGTAGCCTGCGGGCTGGGACGAGGTCTGCTGGTCATAGTGGGGCCACTGTGCGTTGTAATGAGGCACACGGTTGTCGTAGTGCAGGTGAGAGTCAGTGTTGTGAGGCTTTGGTTCTGTGTAGCCGCCTTCATCGTATCCGTAAGGCGAGTGGTCATATTCGCGGTATGGCTGTTTGTCCTGATACGGCGGCTGGTGACTGTAGCTCATAGACGGCTTCAGGCCATGGTTCACTCGAACAGGTTCCTCCATACTGTACAGATCTTTCTTGTACATCTGTGGAGAAAAGATAATAAATTAATACATCATCACATCTTTGTCCAAACACCATTTTGAGCTTATAACAACCATCATGTTGAGGGATAGAAAGCAGTCAGGAAAACATCCTTTCCCAACCACAACAAATTCAAGATAAAAGGTCAATACTGGGAAATAAAATAAAACCTTGAGGAACTGAACATACATAGCATCAAATAACCAAATCATTAGATTGGAAATTCCACAACCATTGAATTAAACAAACATCAAGTCAAAGTGCAATTACACAAGCAGACTTTGTACATTATTCAAAGAGCTCTGAATGCCTGTTTGACATGATGCCTTTCAAGAATGATAAGAATCCATATGTTCACCAGTGAATCTTTATACATAATAATGGTTTGTGATTAGCGCACTAACAAGCAATTTGTAAATTTCTGAAAGGCCTCATTTCAAACGTATGATGTGTAGCCTGTAGACAGCAAATCTAGTTAAAGTACTTCCTATGTCAAAAGGTTGATTTGTTGACATCTATACAGGACAATACTACTATACAGAAAACATAATGCACTGCTTATGCAAGTTAGTTTTTTTCCATAGGGAGAACTGCGTGACAGAAATAATGACCAAGAATACTGTCTGCAGGTTAGCTTTCATCATGCAACCAACATTCAGTTTGCAACTAATGCAACGTCTATTGCACTGCAACAGATGGTAGATCTACCACTACTATGCCACTGCAAGTGCTACTTTCATTCATCTACGGAAGAGCTGAAAGGAACCCCAATAAACATTAGAAGCCATGCAAAGGAAGTAAGAGGCAACAGTTAGGGCTGGTTGTGGATGTCTTCATCCTGGTCAAAGACTCGGATGCACGAGTCCCTCTGGTCTCCCAGCCCACTGTGATTGATGTGTCGCACATTCTCTCTGGGGACCAGAGGCACACAGTGGGCTCAGTGAGTCACACAGCGTGGGCAGGTCATGCACAGAGCGAGTGGAAAGCATGTGCGAGAAGACAGGCAGTTAAAACAGCAGGCTGGGGCCCAGGCCCGGTCCGAGTGGCTGGTGAAACAGCAGTGGGTACCTTTGGTTCTGGACCAGGCGGCCCAGACGGGTGGGGTTCATGTGGTGGTGGGGGCTGAATTAGCTCAGGGGCAGGGCTGGGGCTGCTAAGTGAGTCAGCCTGAGGAGCTGCGGCTGCAGCAGGCGGCTCCTCTAGGTGCATACCCTCTAGCTGTACAGGCTGCTCAACAGCAGGGGATGCTACCACCGACGGGGGCAGCGAGGGCATGGACATAGCAGCTTCATCTTGCTGTGAAGTATTGTTAAGAGACATTTATAACACAGGCTGCCAAGGGCGCACAAAGTAATGCTCACCCCATCACCATGACTTTCTTCCTTACAATCAATCATTTTTACACCAGCCAGAGAATGCATTTGCAAAAAT
Source organism: Acanthochaenus luetkenii (assembly GCA_900312575.1). Classification (NCBI taxonomy): domain Eukaryota; kingdom Metazoa; phylum Chordata; class Actinopteri; order Beryciformes; family Stephanoberycidae; genus Acanthochaenus; species Acanthochaenus luetkenii. The sequence continues at coordinate 9,391 of OMOT01088854.1, read as the reverse complement.
GTGGACAGAATAGATAACATACCGGTCGTTTCTAAAACAGGGTTATTACTTAGAAAAGGACACTTAATCTCAACAAGGGCAAGGACATGACACTGAATGTGGACGAGCTATTTCTCTTTTCTGCAGTCATATAGATTCAGCCATGCAACCATCTCTGCCTGCTGAATGCCGAATCTGGCATTACCTGCTGTGGAGCAGCCATCTTGAACCCAGCAGGGTCTATGCGATTGGATGGGTCGGGCTGCACAGGGTGCTGGTATCCAGGGTAACCAGGAGCATCCTGAATGACAGGTGGGTCTTCTCGCACAGGCTCGGAGGAACGGGTGATGGCAGGCTCGGTGGGCAGACCCACCTCGTCGTTCAGCGTCTCGTCCAGTTCCTGGTCAGTATAGGCTCCGCCCTCTGTGTCCGTGTCCTCATAGTCAGAGGTGTGGCGGCTGTCTGTGCTGTACATAGAGTACTCACTACCTGGCGCCGACAGGTAGGACAGACGGTCGTCATGGATATCCAAGTCATCCTCTGGAGCGCCATCCGCCTGAAGGAGAGGAGCAGAGAAATCATCACCTCACGTCTCACTCAGTCAGACAGGATATACAAAATACTGTTCAATGCTACGGGGCTACAAAATCGAACTGGTCTTCGTCTCTCACCTTGCCCTCTGACACCCAGACCAACTGGTTCTGCTGTTGCTGGATGGTCTCTTTCAGAGCTCCATACCAGCCGTCATTCATGTTATTCATGTTGATGGTGGCTAGGAAAGAATTTCAGAGCCACAATCACTTAATTCATCAAGAACAATAAACATAAAGTCAAATATGACAAATTAGCATGTTTTTTATTTTTAAATACAATTGTACATCCTGTGTCCACTCACTGGTGAACAGGTGGTGATTATTCTTCCTCAGTTTGATGGCTCGCTCATAGAGCTTCCTGGCGCTCTTCCTGGACTCTGGACACAGTCGGGTCCTCATGTTCTTCACACCTTGCTTGTTGTCGGGGTTGAGGAAGACCACAATCGGGTACCACTGAGCATAGTTCAGCCTGTCCACAGCATTAGGGGTGATGTCCAGCACAGCATGTTTGTCCTTTATTAGATAAAGAGGGAAGAAAATATATATGGTGACATAATTACTAATACATTTTACAATGAATAATTAAACATATAAACGTACAAATAATCTAATTCACAATGCATTCGACAAGACGAAAGTAGGCACACTCACTCTGTCAATGATCTGCTTGATGGTGTGAAGACGAATGATTCCTGAACTACGTTGGTCTGTTCCTGCATCTCTAGGTTCACTTTCTGGTAAACATGGTAAACAGAATTTATGACAAAATAAAAACTAAACAGGTGTAGTGGCAATTGTAGTGATCTTTGCAATTAAATGCATACAAACCAAACATACTTGCAAGCTCAAAAACATCTGGCTCTTCTCTGGAGAGTTTTTCTCGAGCCACATCAGCGATGGGCCCAAATATCACGACAGGCCTCAGGAAACCAGCTGCACCAAATAAAACAAAACATATTAACACATTGACAGACTCCTGATGCAGTATTTGTCTGGCTAGAAGACATTGCCAGATTGCTCACCCTCTCTTAGTACCACCCTCTCGTACGCAGGGAACTTTGTCTGGACTGGCTGGGCAGAGAGATCCTCTCTACTCTTCCTCAGGTTCCTCTTAGAGCTGCGCAGGCCACGGAACCTCCAGAAGTCGGCCCTGTCACCCCCTGCTGTCTTGGGGAGGGTGTATTGCACACTGGAGAGCTGCTCTGCTCTGTTGACCATGGATAGGAAGAGATAGAGTGAGACAGTTCTTAGCACAACACAACCTAATGAGGCACTGCTAACCTCAACACTGCCAGCATCTGAAGCTGTTACATGGCTATGATAATGATAACAATTGTTTTGACAAATGTTTATCTAGTGTGCCATTATTTTAGATGACTGAGGTGCAACTCAAGCCATGTCAGACACACAAGAGACAACGTTCCAGGCTAGCATGACTGTGAGGATGTTTTCACCTGTTTTTGTTGGGGATGATGCCCCTCTCCACTTCCTGGTGGTTCTTGCCGATGCGGATAGCCAGCCAGGACCCCAGTTTGCCATTGTAGAGGGTGTCTACCACACGGAACACCTCACCCTTGTTAAAGCTCAGCCCATATGGAGATTCCTTCTCATACTCAAAGTGCGTCCGGATGTAGAAGGAGTCACCAACATCTGACTCCACAATTCGCCGATACACTGAGCAGGACAGAACAGAGTCATATCCAGTGGACCAAAGACCAATGGAAATTAATCTCATCTCCTCCGCTCATTCACTTCACTTACCATCTTTCTTTTTCTGGGCCAGAATGGTAACCTCTTCACCTTTAGGAAGGTCCAGGAGGAACAGCACTGCCTCCTCACGGATTATGTTAGCAAAATCTACATTATTTACCTGGAATTAGGGACAACAGACAGGTTACTGCTATAGACATATCAAGTGTGATATCATTTTTCAGCCCAAATAAGGGATTCCCACTCCACAAAAATGAATAGGAGTGTAAAATTATTGCCTTTAACTACCTCCAAAGCCAGTATGAACTATTTTCACATTCTAGGGTTCCTCCATTATGCAATTCTTTATTTGTTGAGGTGGGTTCTGATGGGTTTTGAAACGGCAATAAAATGTTTTATTTAAAATCACAAGCGATGCGTAGCTTAGAATTCCAGCATTGTGTGGCTTTGTGAAGAGAGGACAACAAAGACCATAAGGAGGATAACGCCCCATGGTTGTTAGCAAAAAGTATTGTTTTTTGATTCAGTAACGCAGTAACGTTTAAATATGTAATAGCTTTGTCATATGTCATTTCTATCTATAATATTTCACCCATTTTAAGAACTGAATGATTGGCCAACAGGATCCAGAAATCCCATTCATTTTCATTGTAGGTGGAAAAAAGACAGAATGCCTCAAAATGACCGAATGCCTCGAAATGACAACAACACTTCACAGGTCTGTTGAAATTGTGGTTTGTAGGTTCAGCAATGTTATGTTTTTCAGGGAAAATAACTTCAATGCTATCTAGGACTATAAGATTTCAAATGTATGTTGCACATTAATGTTGCATTAATATTGCACATTAAGTGTATGACAAAAAATGTGAATCTCAAGTCATACGTTTACATAGCTCCACCTATTCTCAGCATTGCCTGGGTAACTACACACCTCAGGTTTTATTGCACTTTGAGGACTCGAGCCATTCCTCATTATACTTGGAGAAAGGAGGAGGTACAAACAGGGAGATATATGGCTGTGAGGAAATGGAACAAACAGAGCGAGAGGAAACGCACGCAGACAGTTTTTTTGTGTGCTCCCCCAGGGCCATTGCTAGGAGACCAGCCCAGAGGTACAGGAATCTTGGAGCAGTCAGTGTGTAAAACCATGAATACAAGGGAAAGCTGGGGGATGCATACCCCATAAAACACTGCTGTTGTTAATGACACCATCAGCTATCCATTGTTAAAAAACAGGAATACAAAAGTATCCCTTGTATCATACTGTTGATATAATAGCTAGCCTGCAGTCTGTTTTAGTTAACATAGTCTCAGTTGTTAACATATTTGCTACTCTAATGTATGCAATCGTTTATTTTTATTTATCTTACGTTCATTCAGAAACAACCACTGGATTTCTGTAAATTGCAGTCAGCTGATACACTATGTTTTGTGAGTACTAATTCAAAGCCTGTCCTGTTAATTTGCAGTTAGTCTGTTTTGTCATTTTGAAAAACATATCTCACCCTGAGAATTTGGTCACCCTCCTCCAGGCCCTCCTTAGCAGCTGGGCTATCCTCCAGCACTCCAGCCACGAAAATGCCCACGTCATTCCCCCCAGCCAGCCGAAGCCCCACGCTCTCCCCCTTCTTGAACTTCACCAGCTTCATGCTTGGCCTGAGGACAAGGGGTTGGATATTTAGGGCTGGGCGATGCAGCAAAAACATCACATGACAATATTTCTCCAGTATTTTTCGATTACAAGCTACACGTCATGAAAAGTAAATTACTTTTGGATGCCAGCAGGGATTCTCCTTTGTTGAGATCGTTTACTCTATACTGTGCTTAAAAAAAAGCAAACCTGTGAAATTAATCTGTAGAAAAATTAATATACTGAAACAATACATTATCATCAACAATGGTATTGACTTTGTATGGACTCAAATGAGTATAGCTTAAAATGCAACACATTGGTGCCCAGCCCTAGGGTACCTTAATACATTTGAATATATTAACTATGGGCAAAAATAACACCACACAATGTGGGTCTGACTCACAAGCTTAGTGCACCCCGTCATATTCATTGTTGCTTATTCAACTTGCCAGCAAATTGGTATGTGCACATATCTAACAGCACTAAATTCCGAGGCTTGTGGCATTCCCAATTGTCCATGCTTTGTACAGACCACTTGAAGGCAGGACGGGCAAGGGAGCATTTCAAAACTGTCGACTACTGTTCAGAGATGCGCTGTCACTATGTGAACTGCAGGTTACGTTTTCCTCTCACTGTTGCCTTCCAAATTGATAAAGTCCACTGAGAGCTGATCAAGATAGGCACTCACTTAGGTCGCACAGTAGTTTTTTGCTTTTTAGATGATAAGGAAATTGGTAGAAAGGTAACAATACAAGGTATTCGACTTTGGATAAGGGATTACCGTAGAATGCTCTCATCATGGGCAGCGCTGGGCACAGGGGCAACAGCGGGACTGACTGGCAGGTCTACATCCGGCTGTCCAGGCTGGGCATACACCGGCTTGGGCTCTGAACAAACACACACACATAAACACAAGTTACTGATGAACTGACAGACGAACATGTCAAATTGCCTGTGTACATGTTTAAAGAAATGAAAAGTACACTGATGCAAACATATGCTTAAAAAACATCCAGGCAAAGTATTCTCCCACACGCACACCACACAGGCACACAGTGTCCTGTGCAGAGAGGTCAAACAGACAGGCAGCAGGGTGCTGCAGGCTGGGGAGGAACGTCAGAATTGATCAACTCATACCGTTTATTTTCACTTGGCTCCAGGCAAACTCAGCCAAGCTCAGCAGGCTTGTGGATTACATTGTTTTTGGTAGTTGTGCTTTTAAAAAGGGCAAAAATGACTGGTTCAAACAAGTTTCCATTTCACCATCACAAAACCATTTGATAGAAAACCATATGATAGACAGTGAAATAGTCCGATTTGTTTCCAGGAATATAGCACTGAGAGGGAGTCTCACATGTATGGCTGTAGGACACGCATACACGCAATTTATGATATCTCTTACACACTAACATCTGGTTTAGTGGCTGATGGCTGCAACCCTAACCTGGGAGTGGTGGGAGCTGTTTCTCCTCTCTGGCGACAGCCGACTCCATGGGCTTGGGCAGAGGAATCTCATCCACTAGCTTTGCTGGTGTCGACGCTGACTTAGAGATCCGTTCGTCATCACGACTTCTGTGACTGTAGACAAAAATATATGTTTTTGTATGGTTTATCATTCCAAAAGGAAGTGGTGAGATTATAAATATATTCTGGAGATATAGAGCTTGAGCTTTGAGACTACAACATCTGGACAATACATCAACGATATCAAGGCCATACACAGCTCAATACATAACCTCTCCTGACTGCTGTGGACATGTATTGGCCAGAACAGAACAGCTCGAGTCTGAGGCAGCATTGTAGTCTTGAAGGTCATTGCTCTGTATCTCCTCTCTTTTGTGCTCTATTTTTAGAGCTAAGGTGGCAGAGTAGATTCTGTCCTCCGGGTGAATTTCACAGTGTGGCTCTGGCTAAAGACCAGGAACAGTTTTACTTCAAATGCCAGTTTTAAAACAGTGAGGTCACGTCAACTGATACACAGTGACCCTGGGCAATTATTAGTACGAGAATTTCAGTGTTCTGATGAGCACTGAACGTCCCATTGTGTTTATCAATGAGGATATAGTAGAGAACGGGAATAAGTGAAGCAGGTTGCCCAATGTTCTGGCTCTGCTCTCAGATCAGAGACACGGGAGAACTCCAACCTCATGGTCACATGGCTGGTAACTGGCATAACTTTACTGGCAAAGAACTGCCTTCTTCACAGAAATAGGCCTGAGTAACAACATAACCAACAAGCTGCAGAGGAAAAAAATGCTTATTCAACCCATCTTGGAGGAGGCCCTACTTTTAATACCAACTTCCTGGAACTGGGAGAAAAGGTCACAGGTCAAAACAAGATAATGTTTTATTGAGAGGTTAGAACAGGTTTGTCTTATATAATTGAATGATTAAAGTGCTCCATCGCGGATACAAGCAGCAGAAATTGGTTTTCTCAGGAGGGTGGATAAAGTGCTCCAATGTCCTGGATATTTCAACAGAACATTATTAGAAATGGGACTTAAACCTGTTTTCGTCTTTGTGCATCTTAATTGATGAAGTGCTCCAATGTCCTGGATATTTCAACAGAACATTATTAGAAATGGGACTTAAACCCGTTTTCGTCTTTGTGCATCTTAATTGATGTCAGATACCGTCAATTCAGCAATATTGAATCCTTTGCAGTTACCAAAACACTGATTTCACTTGCATGAACTCTCCACACATCAAGGGCACAGAGATCAAACATTCATAGAATTCATAATCGCATGGATTGCCATGAACCCCCACACCCACCTTTACTCTAGGTAGCTGTAGGATTATTTCTTTATCAAAATTATGGCTATAAATGTACAATAGTTGGCAACGTCTTAATATCTAAAAGGAGATCTACACATCTATGAATCTACTTTAAATCTATTGAGAATATACTACTACCACTAGTACAGTAACTATTTACACAAGGCCAAGGCTGCCAAACTTACGGTATTCTCCAACTGTCGGTGTATAAATTGAATAAAAAGGGCAGTGTTAAACACTAGACAAACCTGGCAAAGTATGAATACCCCCTTCCCACACATGACCTGGGTATGCTGATCCGGGTTCATCCCATATAGGTGTCAATTAACACAGAATCTTGTACACAGGAATGTCCTATAGGCTGCCACCTTATAATGTCATCCAACATTGAAAGCATGTGTGTTCACGTGTTCAAAATGGCATACGACAGAAATTCCAGAACCGGAGCAATGAGAGTTAAGCACTTTCACACTAAGTAGAGCAGAGTTTGTCCTGGCTCTCAACCCTGATTTTGACCAGAGTTGACTCACACAGATGGTTGACCCATATACGGGTCACTAATCTGGTGTGAAAGGGGTATAAATATGGTGTCCTATTGTGTTGGTCTAAATTAAGAATTAATGAAGTACTTTAAGAAGAAGAAGTTACTGCTAATGGTGAAAGGAGCATTGGTAGAATTCTGAAAGGTCTGTATGGTAGCTGGTCTTAACCAAAAGATAAAGAAGGAAGCCCTTCAGAAAGGTTGACAGATGGTGGCACAATAAATTGGTGTAGAGGTAATGTGAATGTGTGACTTTCTTCTTCACCCGTTTGATTATTTGAACCTTTGGTTTCAATTATTCATAGCACCTCCCTCAGGAGCGAAGCATAGTGACATGCCTGTTACATCTACAGTCAGGTCAGTGTGCTGCGGCTCAGACCCTTGCGCTCCTTACAAGTGGTTGCTTGTAAACTTGGGGATCTAGGTATTTAAAGTGGTAATCTGTGAGACTCGTTTTCTTGATTTTGGTGACATCTTTGGTGTAAGTGGTCACTGCTGTGGTGTTTTTGCACTGAACTTCCCAGAGATCACTTGGCAATCAAACAGTGTGGCCAGATTTTCTGTTGATGAAGTTAGATTTTCTGTAGGTGGCGCTCTTTTTTGTCTGTTCAGCTATGGTGGCTATCGCTGCTCATGCTAACTACCCAGTTCTTCTTCTGTTTATTCCAAAAAAAATAGCTTCCTTCTTTTCCATGGGAAGACCTAGCTGCTACAAGGCGTTTAGAACAGCAAATGTAAAAGATTTCATGAACTGGGTATAAGCGGAATCATTATTGTGCAATATCAATTGGCAAGAGATTAGCTTAGTATTTCCATGAAAATGTCAGATTATTACTTTTAAGTTTATTCTACTGTTGCATTCTTTGTATGTTATTTTCGATAAGAGCATCAACTTAACACCTAAAACATAAAGGTCCTTACCTGCCATTGCTGATCTGTGGGGGGGAGTGTCTGGAGTGGTCTGAGGGTTCAGACCGTCTGTCTGGAGAGCGGGAGCGGCTGCTACGATGTCTGTCATGCGATCGATTGGAATGGTCAGATGCCAGAGAATGGATATCTGAAATGTCTGATCAAACAAGAGCCACTGTCAACAACTGCAGTTTGAAATGCACACTGACTTGTTTTGAGCCACGTCCCATTCCAGCTGAATCTAAAGCCTAACACCTATCTCACCATCTCTGTCAGAGGCATTGGCTGAAGGAATGCTGTCATCAAGGTCAGGGATGTTCAGCAGTGTTGCCCTCTCGTCTCTCTGGACCACCATTTTTAGCTTGCCCTTTGACCTTTCTATCAGCTTCTTGGCATCTATCAACGAGAGGTTCTCTGTCACTGTGCCATTGATCTGAGAGAATTAGAAAAAGAGGCTATTAGCTAATTTCTTATATGACAAAATAATTCCAATAATTTCCACAGTTCTAGAATTTGAATTAAAAAGGTACCAGTAAAAAAAAAAAAAGGTTACCTAAACCTGTGCAAGTGCATGTGTAGGGCTACAAATGGATTGACCACTTATAGGCAAAAGATTAGTCCCACATTACTTTCAACATGATTGCATTTATAGGGCTGAAATCAATTTGGAAAGCTATGAGAAGCAGACTAGAAAAAAAGATAATATGCATGCAAGATTCACAAACCGTGTAGGGTGTGATAATCTTTAAGGTATTTAGAAAATTCAGCCTAATAGTCAATAAATTAGCCATTCAGATTTCCCTTAAAATGTAAGGACCGTGCACATTCTAAAACTAAGTGAATTATGTGCGTGATAAGGCTGAATGTGAGACACAAATTAATCTGAATAGTTATGGTTCTGGAACAGCTTAGGGAGAAAATAATTACTTGAACCAGTTGAGCAAAGGCCTACTTTATTATTTATGTTCTCCAAAGTCTGAGGAGCTGAGCTATGAACATCATGCAGATCTAGATGTAACAGTAAGTGTACCAACAGTGTACAGTATAGATAGGAAAAAAAAAAAAAGGGCTAGTACGGCAATGCAGCGAATACCAGCCCATTCCAGTACAATACCAATTATTTTATTTTATCAGTCTATCTAACACCCAAATGAAAACACATAGAAAACAGCGATTGTGATATCCTCAATTGTTTATCTTTAATATGTTTTATTTATGTTTTTATGTATTAAAGTCACCCCATATCAA
>OMOT01088853.1:11485-36459 GCA_900312575.1 Acanthochaenus luetkenii | reverse complement strand
CGACATCACTGCTACTGATTCTGTCTATTATTTCAGGCTGGCCTTCTTTGAGTTGACCTTCCAGTTTTGTACCACCCAGCAGCTACAATGGGAGGTCATAAGACATTACTCCAAGCAGGTAACACACACACACAATAACAAAGTGATAGTAACCAACAAACTGCAGTAGCGCATAGTGTATCATGTATTCTCTCAGGCCATTAAGTATGGATAAGTGCATGGACTGGACATTAACTCACCTGTATGAACAACAAACACATCAAACAAATTATTTGCTACAAGTCCGCTTACCACTGTCCATGTATGTATCAGGCTATTAAACAGATGTATGTGTTGGTGCTTGGTCTGGATGTACTTGGAAATCCCTTTGGGCTGATCAGAGGACTGTCTGAGGGAGTGGAGGCCTTCTTCTATGAGCCCTATCAGGTAGGAATAGAATGCAAGTGCTGACTAGCTGGGCATCACTTAAGTAACATATTGCTATTGTGGCGTGGAAACGTAACTTCCTATTTTGTGTTTTACTAATTTATAACTTCAGCTGAATGTTTACATCATGCTTTATCTGCTAAATACATATAAGGATCCCAGGGATCCTCAACACCCATTCAAAACCTATTGTATAATTACGATGGGTGATCATCAGTCTGAAAATAAATTCCTGTTATGCTATCAGAAAGTAAAACATGAATTTAAAGCAGATTTAATGTGCCATTGTAGCTGAATTTCAGCATGAGTTTTATGCCAACATTTATAGCAGTACGGCTGCTTAGAGCCCAGTTAATGTAGACATACAGTAGCTTTATGCCTCCTTTACATGTAACTGTTCTCTTGGGGTTTTATAGGGAGCCATCCAGGGGCCTGAGGAGTTTGTTGAAGGCATAGCTCTTGGAATGAAGGCTCTAGTGGGGGGAGCTGTTGGTAAGCGCTGGACTTTGTCAGTATTCATAATTATTCTTCACCTGATATACGTTAATGCAACCATTTACATGAACGCTGATAACTGTTAATAACACATTTGCTGTTCATGTGTCATTATCTAAGATTTGTGAGATTTACAAAGATTTGTAACTGCCTCCCCAGGGGGCATAGCAGGTGCAGCCTCCAGGATTACAGGTTCCATGGCGAAGGGTGTCGCTGCCATAACTATGGACGAGGAATACCAGCAGAAGAGACGAGAGACCATGAACAAACAATTGAGTGGCCTGAAAGATGGGCTGGCCAGGGGTGGAAAGGGGCTAGTGTCTGTACGTACTGTAGGACAAGATGAGACCAGTACGGAATTATATACTGTAGGAATATGAACTAGTAATACCAGTGAACAGGACAAACAGACAAGAGCTGTGCACTGTTACCTTTTACTACAACTTGTGTTAATCAGAAAAACCTGTTGTACTGCCTGAAACACACCTTTGACCCATGTTTTGAAATGAAACAATGTTTTGACCTAAACTAAAATGTCTGTTGTAAGAGTGTAGGACGAGTGGTGAATCATACACTAGATAAACCAGACTCCTGTAGCTGAAATGAATAATAAACTGGGTCTGACACTGGTTATCAACCTTTTTTCTTCTCAGGGAATTGTCAGTGGGATCACAGGGATTGTTACCAAACCTATACAAGGTATGTTGAGTACACCTCATACAAATTTAAATAGCGATGCCACCCAAGTGGTGTCAGAGCATACCGGTATATACTCTCAAGAAAAAGAGACTAACTAGGCCTAGACCTTTAGAGGCTCTTTTTCAAGATATTTGATTGTGTTTATTCTGCAGGTGCCCAGAAGAAGGGTGCAGCTGGCTTCTTTAAGGGCGTAGGGAAGGGTCTGGTTGGTGCAGTAGCCAGACCTACAGGAGGCATTATTGACATGGTTAGCAGTGCCTTCCAAGGGATAAAGAGGTATGTGCGAGGGTATACATGTATTTACATGCGTGTGCAACAGCGTGCCTACATGTGTGTGCATTAGGGATGTTTTTTTCTTCAAACAACACCATTTGTACACGTTTACACTAATAATGTTGGCGTGTATCCACAGCTAATGTAACATGACGTCATAGCTAGAGGCCAACGATACTGTTCGGATACTCATGTAGCTGCTAGTAAGTAAGCAAGCAGTTATCAAGGATTAACATTAGGAGGTAAATATAGTTTAGAATATTATAGAATATATTTTACTGTTTCAAAATATTTTCATAAAATAAACTAGTGTCATGAAATTCTAATTTCTAATAAAACAGCCTTGCTACGGAGTCTTTGTTATTGTGACAGACCTTCAACCACGTCCCGATTATGTCATGTGAGATGCCTCTCATGACTATAATTACGGACTAGGGTAGGGTACTATTATTATAATACAACGTCTATGACATTATAATACAGACTACATGAATAATAAAAAGTTCAAAGTTAACGTTTTTTATTTGTAATAAACAAAACTTTGATTACCTACAGCATTTATCAATAACGACAAAGAAAGTCAATGCTCAATTTCAACTCACAACTTGGTGCTCTTGAGATTGTTTCATAAAAACAGTAGCATGTCCACATTTTCTGCCATCAAGCGGTTTCTGAGCTTGTTGACCAGAAGTCCGGCACCTGAGAAAAGTCGCTCAGAGAGAACGGAGGTTGCCGGGATGCAAAGATGCTTCTTTGCCAGCTTTGCCAGAAGAGGGAACCTGGCCTCGCTTTTCCTCCAGTATTCACAAGGATCCGCACTGAGATCCTCAACAGGCTCCTCTGTGTATCTGGTCAGCTCGTCTTTTTCAACGGCCTCCATTCCGTACTGTCCGCCAAGGAGGAAGGACAGCGCTGACTCCGTGTACTCACCTATCCACTGTCGCTTTTCAGTTGGCTTGTCACTGTCGTCGGGAAGTGGCGCAGTTGACACGGCAATTGTCAACTGCTTGACTTTGTTGTACACCTCGATGCGAACATCGGAAGGAAGGAAAGACAGGTGCTTGTGGCATGGTTCAAGAGTAGTTGAGATCACTATCAAACTCTGTGTTGTTCAGGAATCTCCATTCTTCTGTAATGTCATGCATACTGCTGTGTGTCTCTCTGGCATTGCAGCAGTTTTGATCACTCCACCTTGCAACTTCCACTCACTGTCGATGTAGTGGACAGTAACTGTGGTGTATGATTTCACGGCTAGGCTTGCCCAGGCATCAGTTGTGATCGCGGTGTTCTTTTTTCCCTAACTGATCCTTCTCTCCAAGGCTTGATCATACATTTGTTGAATCCGCTGTGTCATCGTCCACCGGCTTGGGACTGAGTAAGACTGCTCAACATACTCCATCAGAGACCTAAAGCCTGGCGCATCCACTTCGCTTAACGGTCTTGTGTCTTTCACAATCATTTCCGCGATCAGCTGGGGGATTTTTGCGGCTCTCTGTGGACTGCACTTTTTGAAGAAGGAGCCTATTTAGGGTTGGCTGCTAGCATTACCAAACACGGCATCACGGCAGCATGTTCATTGAGACGGTATTTCCCCCTTTCACACTTAACACAACACCACAGAGTGTACATGTTGCCTTCGACTTGTTTTCTAAAATACCTCCAGGCTTGAGCTTTTCCGCCACTCATTTTTATGCTGTTACGTCCTTCACTGCGTGGCATGTTGTATGGTTGTTTTCTCCTACTCTTACTGTCGGTAGACAGTAGGTGTCTGCTGTGCAGGTACGCCTACACGATTGGTTCTCCCTGATGGCTCTCCCACCTGTACTGATTGGTTCCTGTTGTTCCAGATCTGCTCATCCAATCAGCATGCAGCATTTTAAAGTTTTGGTTAATCCGTCCTAAACGGATAGTGATACATTTTTGTGTATACAGTATAACTTGTACACGCCCCATCCCTAGTGCGCATGTACACGCTACTGTATATATGAATAGTCAGTGTGTGTGTGTGATTGCAAGCGCATGTGTACTCAATGGCCGTGCACTATAACGTGTTCGTTTTTTTTCTTCCATTTGCAGGTGTCAAAACTCATACATTTGTTTTAGATGTGTAGTGGGCTCACAGGGGGGATGGGACAACAATAAATAATTCAAAAAGACACAATAAGCACATAATTACCTATGGCATACTGGAAAGCATTCAACTTCAAAGTGTCATCCCATTGCAGTAGCTAGTAGCCCCCAGATATAAAACACAAAGTGTAAATGCATATAAAATGAAGAGCTGTTTTAGGTGTGCCTTGGCCCAGGGAAAAACCTCGGTTTGTGTGTGTGCAAGTGAATGTGCATGTTTCTGTATGTAGGCATACTGTGTGCACACATCAGTAAGTGTGTATTAGGGTTGCAAATTCTTACGATCAATCGATAACGATACAGCTAAAAAGTTCTTATGAATATTGCTTATTAGAAAATACAAAATGCATATTTTCTCAATCAAAGCTTTATTGAAACATTAGATAAATACACCTGTTTCATGGCATAAAACAAACATAATTATGAACGCTGTTTTGTTTAAGTATGATATTTTAATAAGGCTCTGGAAATTTCGCTCACTCTTCCGAATCAGTGACTAACACGTTCGTCATATATCGACATATAACGTTACAAAAAATAAGATGAGCCTTAATTAGAAACCTACATTTGCTAAATGATTACGAAATATATAAATAAAGATAAATAACGTTTTTGAAAACAAAGCTATAATAAATTCCCTCTTGAAATTAGAAAGCTGCGACAAACTACGACAGCTCAGGCCTCAGTTTCAAACTTAAACTACAGAAGTGCAGTAACTATCCAAGCCTGTTGATTTTTATTTAAGAATACAATCATATTTACATGATCAGGGTTAGTCGTGTCGGTTTACAGTGAGTCCAGCTGCTGAAAATACATGTTCCGATAGGACCGATGTCTCAGGCAGCAGAAGTAGCTTTGAGCTAACTTTGCCAGCCTCGGGAATCTTCCTCCGTGGACTTTCCTCCAATTTGTGGGACTGTGGGACTTCAGAAAGTTGTCCACTTCTCTTTCCATGTCGTTGGTGCGGGTGAAGTAAGTTAGTGGTCGCGCAAGAGTAGCATCATTAGCTTCGTGTCTCACAGGCTGGGGCCTTGCTTCCTGGACTGCAGCACTGCCTGTGACCACTGACCCCCATGTTGTCGGTCACATGGTTAGCTTCTTCTTCTTATGTGTAGTGCGCCCTCTTGTGTTTAACTTAATGATTGCATTTCACCAACAGCTCCCATTGACACAATTAAGATGAGATCTCAAATAGTTCTATTTGATTGTTACGTTTGAAATGTTCATGGACCAAATTATTAATGATTGTTAATCGATCAACGACTAATCGTTAACACCCCTACCTACTACTACAAGTCAGACTTGGTGCTGTGGTCAGAGACACAGCAGATAGTGTATTTTATTGAGCTTACAGTGCCATGGGAGGATGCAGTAGATGAGGTATATAAAAGGAAAATGTTTAGGCATGCTGAGTGGCAGTGGAAACCTAGACTGCGTCCTATAGAGGTAGGATGCTGAGAGTGTGGCAAAGTCCAAACTATCAGGTGAATTAGGCATTTGTGGGCAGAGCTTAAAGCAGACTGTAAAGGCTATGAGTGTGTTCTGTTACCCTAGAAATGCTTCCTCCTTTCCTTCACTACATCATCCTTTCCTTTGTGACCCAGAAACTGATGTTTGCCCTGCTATCTTGCCTACCGTCCCAATACTGTAGTAAACTAGTATCCTTTCAGGAAGTATTTTAAAATGCTACACCCCAGACCAAACATTTAAGATGACAACAACAATGGCAGCCAGGATTATTTGCTTGCAAGAATATGACAGGCTAATAATGATAGGTTCCCAGATTAATGGCTAAATATTTTTTAATTATGACATTTCGAGGATGTATCTTAATTTGAGAACATTTATGTAGGCTAGCCTGTAGGCTTAATCCTAAACTCCAGGAAATGTCTGTAGACCATAGTCTACATACAGTAGCGTATGCCTATGTAATCCTACTCATGAAATTATAATGAATTGTTAATGAAATGTGTAATAGTAATACTAAAACTTAGTTCAAATATATCTCTTGCAGATCAAGACATTTTACGCAAGCTGGAAAAAGAGAAGATACTGGTGTTCACCCCATCTCGGAGAGTTCAAGGCAGGAGAGTGGTGTGCTATGATGATCGCTTCATAGTGAAGCTGGCTTGTGATTCTGATGGAATTATTGTGTCAAATGACAACTACAGGGACTTGCAAAATGAGAAGCCAGAGTGGAAGAAATTCATAGAGGAGCGTCTCCTTATGTACTCATTTGTCAATGACAAGTAAGCAACCATGATGTATTCTTATGGCAGTCAAATTATCCTAAAAAGTCACTCTAGGATTCTGTAATACAAATGGTCTGTATGTATCTGTGACATACACAATCATTGTATTGAGAGCTATGTCAAAGAACAATTCCTGTGTCAGGGTTACGCTTTCTGTTTGCATTAAGAAGTTGACATTTAATAATGGCAATTGAAAATGACTTCTAGATTTATGCCGCCTGACGATCCGTTAGGAAGACATGGTCCCAGCTTGGAGAACTTCCTCCGTAAGCGTCCTGTCGTTCCAGAGCACAAAAAACAACCTTGCCCCTATGGTAAGTTTTCTAAATAATGTCTCGTTGTTGTTGGCTGTTGTATTTTTGTCAGTATAATTTATTTGTTTACTTTTACTTATGTTATCTGTTTTGCTCTTTGTTTAAACAGGGAAAAAGTGCACATATGGACATAAGTGCAAGTACTATCATCCAGAGCGTGTTCATCAGCCACAGCGGTCAGTGGCTGATGAACTGCGGGCCTTTGCCAAGTTGTCTGCAGTGAAGACAATGAGTGAGGGGGCTTTGGCCAAGTGCGGCATTGGTCCTGTATCTATAAAGGGGGATTTCAGCTCTGAGGCCAAACGTGTGACACCCAAACGTCAATCTGACCCCAGTATTCGCTCAGTGGTCTGTGAACCAGAAGAGGCACTATCTGTTAGGAAACCTGAGACAAATTCTGTGCCTTCCCTTGTGTCTGCTCTCAGCGTGCCCACCATGCAGCCTGCCAAGAGCCATGCAGCTGGTGCCTTGAACACAAGATCAGCCAGCAGCCCAGTGCCAGGTTCCCTGCAGTTTGCACGCAGTTCCCTGGAGCACATGTCCAGTGTACAGTATCCACCCATTTTAGTTACCAATAGTCATGGCGCCTCTGTCACGTACAATGAGCAATTCCCAAAGTATGACTCAGTGAGCGACCATGGATATTACTCGATGCATAGTGATTTTTCAAACATGAGCATGAGCAGCATGCATAATGTCGACAGTTTCTGTAGCATGGAGCGCGAGCATGGTGCGTATCAGAGAAAGCCCAGCCATTGCCCTGAATCCTGCCTCAGCCATTCAAACAGTGACTCATTCTCCTCTTATGGGGACCTGTACGCAAGCTCTGTGGACAGTAGCTTAGAAGAGAGCATGAAGGGGCAGCAGCAGTCTCCTGCACAGGGTAGGATCCAAACGTTCTCCCATGGGTTTCATCACGAGGCATTGACCAGGGTTCAGAGTTATGGACCTGAGGAGCCTAAGCAGGCCCACCGTAAGCAGTCTGCATCTCATCTAGCACCATGCATCCAGCACGCTGCGGTGGGAGCAAGGTCCAGCTGCCCTGGGGACTATCCCCTAACTCAGAATGTCCTCCCACCTTTGTCCTCACAGCCTACACGCTCTCTTGGCATGACACGCATGGACAGCATATCAGATTCAAGGCTATATGATAGCAACCCGATGAGACAGAGGCGACCTCCACTGTGCCGTGAGCAGCATGCAAGCTGGGACCCTCTGCCTTGTGGTAATGAATCCTATGGATATCATTCATACCTACTGAGTAACAGCCTGATGCCGTGTTGCGAGCGGGTGATGGTCCGCAGCATGCCTGACAAAATGGAACAAATTTGGAACTTGCCATGGGAGACCCCATCTGCAGCTGAACATCAACAGCGGCATGTCATCCCAGACCACCAGTATCAAACATATCGGAACCTTTGCAACATCTTCCCTGCTTACGTTGTCCACGCAGTCATGGAGAAGAACCCTCACTTGACGGATCCACAGCAGCTTGCCGCTGTCATTGTTACGAAGCTGAGGTCTTGCCATTGAGCGATTAATCTTATTAAACACTTCAAAATTATCGTGACAAGTGATTCAACATGTAAGGTATAGTATCGTCTTAGACAGCAATGTGATGCCACCTATAATTGTGACAGCTTAAGCCAGAGATACTTAAGTAAGGACTTAGATGGCAAATATAGGCACTTGTTTGATGTTGCTACATGAGCAACATACTGTATGCCCTCAGGAGTTCATCTTAAAAAAAAAAATGAAATAGGCTTTTTGATCACTAAGTCGTATGGAAGTAATCTTTCCTCATTAAATTGAAGTCTAAATCTAAGACGCATATAAAAGCTACATTTTCATACTAAATGTGGTGCATTTGATATATGATATAAAGTAAGACCTTATTTGAAATCTGGTTCATATCACATTCATAACACCTGAGCAAGAGCTGCATAGCAGCTTTGTACCATATTCATGAATATTGATTGAACCTTTTAAGCAAGATTTCATAAGGTATTAGTTTAACATCTGTCATTTTTCACAAAGATGTGGAATGGTCTGCTAATACTAGGCAGGACTGTTAAACGTCCCTCAAATGTACTCTGACTGCTACTGCCGACTTGATTGATTTTATGTTACATTAAGATTATGATGACTGGCTAGTTGGTCTAGCTAACTAATGTAGCTAGCTAGTGTGATACTGAACCTAGATCCTTATGCGAGTCAGTGTCAGCTATGTGGTTTAGTAAACAGTTAGCTACATAGCAGCACAGTTTAGCTAGCTAATGTCTACTCAGCAACATCGCCCATATTTTCCTTATGAAAGCTGACATAAGAGCTAAGTATGCATTCATGAGGGTACCATGTAGCTTTTATGAAGATCTTGTTCAGGTATTGTGAATGTGTTATGAATTGCATTTAAAGTGTTTCTGGTACAGTTTAATTATAGATAACTTTTCGTAGGTCTGTCTCTGCTATAAATACTAGTTACTTTTTTGTGTATTGAAGTCAGAGGGAGGTAAGTATGTACCTCACAGCATGAACTTTGACATTTAATGGCCTTATATCTGAATGACCTCACGCTTTAGTCATCGTCTAAACGGTTTCAGTGAAAATCTCTCATTGAAGCCTCCTTTGAAATGTAAAGCACTATCTCGTTATCTAAAGAGATATATTTTCTCAGTCTCACTTAACAAAGCTACTATTTTGGTAGAATTTGAGAGTGCACATAGAAAGCCAAAAAAGAGATTTGACTTGTACACGTGCACATATCTATGTACATATAACACACAAAAAGCCATCATTTCAAAGACATGTATAAGCTGCTAAATAATGCCAAAAAAAGATATAATTTATCGTGTCAATATTCTACTGAACTTACATTTTGATTTAGAGGATTGATTGGATTATAGTATAAACTAATATCAGTGTTTGGATTATTTCCCATGTTACCGTTCTACAAATTTTATTGGATACTACGTTCAGGATTTTCGTATTTATATATCTCTGTCAAATTTGTTGTGGCGATGCTTTCCAATGCTAAAATATAAAAATACAATTATTTTTGTTTCAAACAGTAGCTCTAATGAGCTGCTTCAAGTTGTCAATGGAGCAGTTTGTTTGTCTGTATGCATTCTGTACATACAGTCCCCAAGGACCAGAGAAGGGTTTGGGTGTGCCTTGCAGCACATTGCTCTCAGGTGGCTTTCAATTTTCTAACTACCAGCCAAAAACCAGTGGTTACTGGTGAGTCAACTCTGATTTAGCAGTGATATATTTTGTGAAAATCTTATATGTAGTTCCTTAAAGTTAGTTATATACAATTCTAAAGTGGATATGGCATTGGAAAATGTTGTGCTTTTTGTGTATATCCTGGTTATGCATCTTGAGATCATTACACTATTAGGATGGCTTTACTTGATGCAACTTTTATGCAACTTTGATGAATATAGTGATTTTAGGGTGCAAAGTTTGGGTTTTTCTTAAAAATGATTCCATGATTGAATTGGCTACCTTGTTTGGCTGTTGTGCCAGTAATTAATAAATAATGGTACACATGAAGGCCAAGACGAACTAGACCCTTTTTTTTTTTTAAACTTTTTTTTTTTTTTACACTGTTAAAAGACACTGCTCATTGTTTATTTGATTAGCCGATATTTTCATAATGTTCAAATTGCCTGGCAAGTGTTGAGCCAGTGATTTGGATTGGACATGTTTATTTTAATGAAAATGTACAGTTTATTATAGTAGTGCCTTCTTGCAGTCCGCATTGTTCCATGGGCCAGAAAAGAAGTTCCCACCTTGCCAAGGCAAGCAAATACCCCACCTCGCAATATATAGTATGTTCTCTGAGTTTTGTTGCAGACTCATGTACAATACTTGTATTACTATTTATTGGATTCTTCTAAGGATGAAATAACAATAATCTTGACATACACTATAAAATATTGGTGTGGTCAATAATGTGTTCATTTTAGTGCAATGAACTACATACAATGCCTACTGTAGTGGGTCATCTCTATGAATGGTTTCATGGTTACATTGAGACATTGCATTGTAACTTTTGGGGACAACTGATTTCAGGAAGCTTTTGTTGCTTCTGCATTTTGAAGGCAACTCACTATTATGCCCATTACTCTCAAGTAGGTCTATGTCAATTGCCAGTATATGGCTCAAAAGAGTGCTTTAGTAATTGAGAGTAGTGATAAGATTACTTCATTAAACCTGTGCACTTGTTTTAAATTAATCAACACCCCTACATTCACTCATAATCAAGTACTCATCCAAGCCATGGAGTAGATGAAATTGACAGAAACCTGCGGTATAAATCCCAAAATAGCTCATGCAGCCTCCTCAGGATTATTACTCGCAGATTAATTTGGGGTTTAAAACGGGTACCTTTGTCTTACAATTACTACAATAACTATTTGTGATACAGTTTATACCCCTGCTGACTAGTTTACATAGATAGCTGTGTACTTATTGATGACTTAGGTCTATATATATCCATTGTGGTTATCTTTGCTATATGCAACTTTTACAACATATAATTGCATGGAAGTTTCACCATGTAAAGCCAGCCTAAATAGCAAGATCACACTTTCAGTGCATTTAAAGGGAAATGCCACTTAATTTCAGGATTCAAGTATGCTACTCCAAAGCCTGCTACAGTTGAATTGCATTACAAACAAATGAACAAATGTATGTCTCACATTGCCATAAATGAGAAGTTTGTTCCCTAATATTTGATCTAAATTTCATGTAAAGCTCCATTGAGATTCAAACTGCAAAGATTGATAAGAGGATTGACATTACCAAGGAAGATTTTCTAGAGACAAGTATCCATTGTTTGTGTCATGTTTTATTTTTGTACATTTTAATTTAATGTATTTTGTTTTTTAAACGAATAGGCCTAATTCAAAATGGAACTAATTTTGGTGTAAAAGATCAAACACCAAGTCTTCAAAGTTGGGCTCATTTGTGGTAAATGGAGCAGCATCAGGCTGTACATCTTGATGACATCAAATACCTGATTCTTTGTTCTCTGCTTTGGGAGAGAGTTCATGATAACAAATATCACAATTGTCGGAAGGACATTGCATGATACTTTTTTAACTGAGTGGTATTACTCTTTAACATGGCTTATTATGTGAGCCTGACTTGGTCTCATTTGTGGTGCTTCCAAAATGTATGTTACATATTTTTATGTGTGTTGTCCAAATTAATTTTGGGCTTTGCTGACTTTTTTTCATGAAATAAGACGAGGCCACTTTGGGCCTCCTTTCTCTTCATGAGAAGGTGAAACAAACCGCCTAAATGTTTCTTCCTGTGAAACAATCAGATTGCAAGGCTGCTGTCAAGGTTGTTTCTGGCATTTGGCTTAAAGTTTGCGTGCCGTCCTTTTTAACACTGCTTTCCCATGAGATTGATGAATTGTTGTAGAGTGCAAGAAAAATGTTCTAAATGTGAAAGAATTGTGAGGTATGCTGATAATGCTGATAAAAGAAAATTACAGTACAACATAATTGGCATGGTTGCTGGTTGAGTTAAAGCAGTAGTTAACCCAAAAATGAGAATTCACTCTATCTATTCACCCTCATGTCAGTTGAAACACTGGTGAAGGTTGTATGCCAATATAACACAGCAAGTTAGCCAACGCTGCTCCATGTCAACCTTCTCCAAAAGAAGGGCTGGGATCTGGTTCTTTCCAGTTCCAAAAGGACAAGACATTACCATGCAAATAATCGATAGTTGAAAGTTGGTGTCACACATATACAACGTTTAGCCAATAAACGTATTAAAATATGGATTACACAACTGATGTGAATATTCTCCTTCATTTTGTAGTAACTGTACCGCTTGGTTTCTAAAATAGTCACACACAAAAAAGCTTTGTTCCAGGGTCCATTTAGTTATTTCTGACTAAAAACGACTTGGAATTTTTTACAACTTTTAAATGCAGAAGTAGGGAGCTGACAAGGAGGACATATAAAGGCAGCAAGACTTCGATAAGATCACTGTAGGGCGACCAGAGCTTTGTGAGTGAAGAAACTAGGAGGTAATGAGGTAAATATTGGACTTCTCGACCCGCAGTGTAATCATTTAGCTACAAAACACTTGGATTGCTGTACAAGCTGTTCGGAGTAATTTTATTTTTGGAACCGGCCTTTTCAGTTGTTTCGAAGAAGGCTGACATGAAGCGGAGCTAGCTAACTTGCTGTATGTTATGTGGACATACTTCGCTGGTTTTTAGACTGACATGAGGGTGGTAGTGACTTTTCATTTTCAGGTGAACTATTTCTTCTAATATCACATGTACGGACTTAATATGGTTCTGTGATAATCAAATGTTTCTTTTACCTGAAAAGTTGATTGCCCTGATGAAGTCTGAGTGCGTGGTTTAACATTATTCTGAAGGAACTGAGTGCCATGCATTATGCACAATAAAAAAATTACGTTCTCAGATTTTTGGGAATGTATTGAGTAATTGCCACCTTTTTCTTTACATGGGTCAAAGTGGCAATGGAAATATAAAATTGGTTGATGTTATGAAGGCTTTGCAGAGGGTTCAGTGTGGTATTTTGGGTGGTTTCCCCTCTTGAACAAAGGGAATTTGTGAGAAGTGTTACAGATGCCATCCTAAATGCACCAAAATTAGGGACATGCTGATTTTGATGTTTTTCATTCCTTTTGTATTCATGGTATTTTAATTTATTTCTTTTTAAGACCACTACCAGAAAAACTCAGATTTCACCGGGCCATAGACTACTTCCAAGACAAAAAATATAACATCTCACAGGGAAAAGCGTTCAATATACCAATCTAGTATTTTGCTACTTTGCTGAAAGGTTAGACTGAAAGACAGACTGGTGTCCCCACCTTACCTTTTTAAGTGCCGCAAAGAACTAAGCCACAAATGTCTAGAATTGACTTTTGCTTGTTGATACAAATTGTATCTGTAACTTGATTGTAACAAAATATGAAATGTATAATATGAAAATAGTTTTATTTAAATAAATGGGTGGGGAGGGGTGAATCAATGCCATAATGTTTGTGACACTGTGTGTCACTGGGAGTAGCCCATTGGTATGTACTAATTCTTACTGGGTACAGTAGTTAATTTACAGGGACATTTACGTGCTACGTAGAAGTGCACAGATACCATGTGTCCTCTATGTACATAGTCACACCTGTGTGTGTGTATATATATATATATATAATCTAATTGTAAACTAACAGTGAGTTATTTAAGTTGTTAAAGTCCTAATTTAATTATGTATGTGTTGTAACCTGTGCATCTATTTCCTCTATATTGCCACATGTCTGCTTTATGCCGTTTTGGTGGTTATTATTGAATATAGTTTGCCTAATGAAACATGCCAAAGTTATTTTTGGGTGGCTTTGTCAAATATAATTGCTTGTGTTACAACACGCGGGTTATGCAAATAATTCTGTATTCTGGAGAACAAAGGATTCCCTGCCACACACCGTGCAATTGTTAAAGATATAGATGCACTTATAATTGGAATTTAAGTTAACTGAATGTTTGGCAGTTGATTTAATGACTAACCCGGTGTGTTGACAAAGCTTAGGTGTGTTGAATTGTGATGTCTGTTGATAATGTCACAAATGGCAATTTAATCATTTTGATGTTTGAGACCAGTTTGCATACTATCGTTTTAAATGAACAGTCTGTAGCTTTTTGCTGTGAGCCTGGCTTTATGGAAATTAGGCTAGTGCTATTTACAAGATGCTGATTTTGTCCATATCAACTTTAGGTCAGTCAATTGTTGATGGCTATGGCCAAAACCAAAGTGATTTTTGTTGTGTACCGTACACATAATGTACCTGTTACAATTAGTTCAAACATACTCACACAATCATGCACAAATGTTTGTGAACCCCTTGTGCTACCAAAAAAATAATATATATATTTTATGGCATAACAAAATGTCAACACAAGAGGTTTATACATTTGAGCATGACTGTATATACAGTGTAATACTCAGGTTAAAACGTACAAAAACAATTTTAAAATCATTCTTGGTTTTATAATGATGATAAATGCTATGGTCAAATTAATGAATTGGTGTAGGTCTCATGTTTCAGTAGACCATTCAAACTTTCTTGTATTGTGTTTGCAATGTAAAAGGGGAGACATAAAATATTGAGCAATTTATTATGTTATGAGCTGCAGTATTATATTGTAATCCACATTGAATGGAAAGCTTTGCTTTTATAGACTAAAATATACAAGAATAGACCGTTTGGGTCTGTGGGCTCAAACAAAATGTAAGTCTTAATGACGATGTGTTTCTCTCCATAAATAAAGTAATATTCTGTTCAAACTGTTTTATTTTTTTCAAAATATGAGATGAAAGACACCACATCTGTATTTTCGTACAATTCTGTGTGAAACCCCTGATAGTTTTCATGTTCTAAACTTTAGGATTCATGATGTCTGAAGTGGGCAAAGGTAAAGCGATATTTCTCTTTGTTGTAAAATGTTCACTTTTTAATATGGTTACCTGGTAATTTTAGCTGCCATCCTCCAGCAATTTATTCCCCCTGGAGTAATTATGACTGGCATTTGGGCCTTTTTACCAACTCTTCATTAATAATTGTAATTGGTAAGATGACATGTTGAATACATGATCATAGAACACACAAAATGATACGTGGATGAATCAGCTTTAGATGATACATGTGAGAAGTGTTTTTCAGACTACTCGAGTAAGAAAGTGTAAACATGATTTTGTTGGCAAATTTATGCTTTGCGTCTGAGCAAACTGGTATTTTTTATATTAATGCAGAAAAGCTACGTCAAATAGGCTGCTACACTCTACACACTTTGGAATTTTGAGATGGGGGAAAAAAATATCCCCCCCGTTTTAACCAGTGTCTACTGTTGATTAACTCGTGTTTAATCAGGGTCCGGGGCGATCATGGATCGGAGAATGTTGATGTGGCTCGAGTAGCGTGGGAGGAGTGGCTTCATTGCGGGCAAAAGTATTCATAATCGGAGGTAAAAGTTAATATTTCATTTTTTTTTTTACATTTACGCACAAACGGCAATCCCACCATAAACAAAAGGGTAGCACCACAACCAGAATTCTAAATGTAGGATTGGAGAAGTTATTCCCAAATTCATTGCCAAGTCTCTTGATACTAACCATAGATCACAACTACATATGAGTGCAATATTTGTTTTCCCTGATTCTGTAAATTGTATGTTTACATCTGCAATGTTTATTAACATTGGGAATAAAATAGACCTATATTTTCAGTTATGGTCTGTTGAGTAAAATTCATAAAATGTATTTTCCATCTACAACTCAAACTCTTTAATAATGTACGTGATTATAGCCCACCTCAAATTCATATGTCCAAAACGATTCTTAAAATTATCTTTTTGTATATTTCATGCGTCTTGATATTTAAAAAGATATAACCACATTAAACAGATTTATAGGAAGTCTTATCGGTCTTATAGTCTTATAGGAATCGAGTGATTGTGGCACGATGTGTTCATAGCAGTCACCAGCCGCTTCTACGATGTCCTACACCAGCTTGAAGAGGAGGGTCATCTTGATCTGTCCAGTGGCCTGCACATCTTTTGCTGCCACTATGCCTTCATTCCACATCTGCAAGTCCCATCTCAACATATTCAGAGATGGCTGGGATTACCATCCCCTTTCAACAGAGGGTAACCTCTCTCCCAATCAGGTTTGGCACCTGGGGCAGCTGTATCATTCCCAAGAGTGTGATGAGGTTGGCATGTTTTGGATGCGAACATTAGTACGACCTGTGAATAAAATACATTTCTCTTACAGGATATGCACTTTCCACAAATAGGGGAAGCAGTGGTGTTTTACCCAGCGACCCCAACTCTGGCATCCAGGTTTCTGAGATTGAATGCCCACTGAGCCCAGAGGAATTTGCTGGACTGAACGCTGCTGTGGACCCACTGGGACCATCAACAAGTCCTGGTGCTGACATTTATTTAGCTGCACTGCAGTATATGCAGAGCAATGGTTATATGTAAGGGACTATGGAACTGGATATTTCTGTGTGTACCTCAACATGTCCAAAAGAGATTGACATTCAACACCCATCTATGCAAATAGTTTTGCACTTTTGTTGTTCAGTAGTCATCAACTGTATGTCCTTGTGTGAAGTGCTCAATTTCAGTACACAACGGAAAACATTTGAAGGCTTTCATTCTGAAATGCTATGTCGTTTGTGAAATACAGTATTTCGCTAACAAAAATGTATCTATATATATATATATGTTAACTTCAGTAGTAGTCCAGAATGTGCTCTCCTTTCATGCAGCCGATATCTGAAGAGTAGGACTAAAAATCTCAAAATTGTGGATATCTTATTTTGGAATAAGATTCTTAATTTTCAGCCTCATGTTTTTGTTTCCTGTGGTATGACTTGGTTTTATTTACTGTCTTTGGAGTAATGTATGTATCTTTAAGGTAGGCTAAGACCGAGTTGATCAGTCTTTTGCATTAGGCTGCTTTGAAGACAGAAACATTAGCCTAGCTACTACTTAAAGGCACAGACCACCCAAAAATCTAACACTGTCAGCTGTTTTCTTACCTTGAAAATAGTCTAATAGAACAAATAAATCAATACTCTACAGGATATTTTCCATAGGAGCCGTATGTTTCTCACTTCTGAATTAATGGAAAAGATAGGACTCGCTCTAGCTTAGGGTTTTGAGCCTGTAGACTGAGTCCTATCTTATCCATTCATTTTGGTACTGGGGACCAGTACAGGATCTACAATGTGGAATGTTGATTTATTTGTTCTATTACACTATTTTCAAAGTAAGAAAACAACTGACAAATGTAGATCATTGGGTGTTCTATGCCTTTAATGTTAGTACCTGGCCTAGACGCTGTATGGTAGTAACACATCTGCCGCATGTTGATAGTGTCTGTGGTTCTGGTACAGCATTGTGTTGGAGTGGAGATGATGGTTTGCTGTTGTGTGTGTGTGGGTCTGACATGCTGCCAGTTTTACTCTAGAATACTTTGTTGTTGAAACTCAGAATGTGGGACTTTGCAGAGATTCATACAGTATTGTTGCAGTCTCTCTGACATTTGGGTCTTGTTTCGTTACCGACGCGAGAGACTCTTGCTGCGTTCAGCGTAACTCGGAAATGTTGTACTTTTGCGGATACTTATACAGTATTGCTGTATTCTATTGTTTTTGTTTTGTTTTGTTTAACACACTAGAACGCACTAACTTGTATTTCAGGAGGTGCTAAGCCTCCTCTTGGGGGAGCTCAAGCACACCCAAGCCCCTCCCTGAAGCCGCCATTGTGGGAGAATGGTTGTCCTCTCTGGCACATTAAAGCTGTTCTGGTGCCTCGTTGTGGCAAGACGATTGATGTTGTTTCCTTTATTTTATTTTAGTGTTACTAACATGTATTTATGCTATAATTACATGTAACAGTAATGAGTTATTAACAGACAGAAGCAACTGTGTTTTCATATTTGGTTCAAATCCTCTCTATCTCGATTCAGTTCAGATGCTGTTATAGATGCAGTGTCATAGCATGATCTCGCCTAGGGCCTCAAGACCAGGACTGGCACTGGCCCCTGTGCTCACTTCCCTTATGTCTGTCACAGAAAAAACAAGTCAAAGTCAGAATCACTGAAATTGATAAGTTCAATAAATGTACAGGATTTGGTCTTGGCGGCATTAGCACAGACATACAGTCCGTGTAGAGTTTCATAGGCCTACAGTAAGCTACATGGTCTTCACATACAAAGGTCTGTGCAAGATAGATAGTAGGCTAGACACCAGCAGAAAGTATGAGTGAATATACTTGCTTTTCAATAAAAATAAAAATAATAAAAAACCTTTTATTTACATTTTAAAAAACTCGAGTTGTGGTCAAAGTATAGACTTTATAATACTCAGAACTGGTCTCTTCATGTGAACAACTTGATGTAATTAGTATCGCTGTTACATGTGATTATTTTAGATTAGCCTATGTGTTGGTTTTTGGCAAATTGCCACAACCCTGACCAAAAATAAACACTATAGGCCTATAATTTATCTAGTGACTTCAGCGTGTCTGCTCCAAATCTTTCGTGACCATGTGCACTTCATGGTAATCGTATATACTTGATATATTATTGATTTGTAGTCATGGAATAATAAAGCTAGGTGACCTTTTGGTGGAGAAACGTGATTGAGAAAGACAAAGTGTTCTTCCCTTCAGCCATGTCGAGCGCACGGGCTGCAGGCGGAGTCAGAACTCTTCAGTCCGGGTCCTGTCTCTGGCCTGGGTGTGGTTTGGTCTCGCAGCCGCGGTACCGTTAGCAGGAAATCAAGCCGCAGCCCATTTCACTTTCAGCCGAAACAAAGACGAAGCAGTGAGTCGAGCCGAACGCTTCACGAGCTCAGCTTGAAAACAGCTCGGACGAAACACACAGGCGCGTCCATTGAAACGAGAGGCGCCGCTGTTCTGATGGGAAAAAGTTTCTTTCGTGTCGCGCCTCGATAATTGGTCGGTTTAGTTTACTCACTTTATTTTGTTGGTAATTCAGCAACGGACCGAAAAGAAACATGCCGAAGACGGTAAGACTATATTCTCTCTCTCTCTCTCTCTCCCTCCCTCTCTCTCTCTCTCTCTCTCTCTCTCTCTCTCTCTCACATATAATGATTTAAAGTGTGTATGTGGCATTCATTCTATAGCGACTTCCCCTTATCCCTTATAGTATCACGGGCCATACCGTTTCCTATAGGGTCTCATAGTGTTTCTGTAGTGTTTGTGTTTGTCCTTCTAAAGTTTATTATAGGAATTGGCTACTATACTTATTTTCCGTTAGGCGCGTGTGCGTTCGCGCGCGCGCGCGTGCGTTTTCATTATGATCGCTCCTGGTCACTAAATCACTCATTTAGACATTTAGCCTATTGGATTGCCGTGTGATTGTCGGAGAAGATCCCGTTTCCTCAACTTTGAAATCACATTTACTGGTTCCATTTTCAAAATCGGCTCAGCTTTGAACGGAAGTCAGCCAGTGTGTGGCCTGCAGTAGCATCAAGCTAGGGGCTTGATCTATCCGTTTGCCCAATTGTGTTTCATGACACATTTTTTGAAAGGGAGGTGATATAAATGAGAATATCACTGCCTTTAAAATGGTTATTCCTATGCCATGTCCAGAGTTTTGCCCCAGAGCTGTGATATAATGAACAGTTCAATAAAGAAAAGGAACTACACATAGGCCTAACACAACTAACGGTCACTCTGACATTTCCCAGGATGAAAGCACTGCTCTATACAAAGCCCTGTTGGATGCCAACGTTCAGATAAACATTGTACTCATCCATAATCTCAGTATCTTGCTTTTTTCCTGTGGAGCACCATCAGATTTGTTATACTAGGCCAGTTACTTTAGTCTTTTCATTAATTAAATGTCTCAATTTGATAGAAAATACAATTATTGTCACTGCTGAGTTTACATATCATGTACCTGTTTGAGGTTTAGAAAAAAAAGGCGCCACAAACTTGAGCTCTACAAAGTACAAGACAAGAGAAAAAAGTATTTGCATTTGATATAGTAGAGAGAGGTGATACATTATTGGCCAGAATCACAGAATGCATCTATCCTGTTATCATGGCCTCTTAACTCTACAAATATAATATACTATATAATAAAAGGTAGGATAGCCAGGTTGGGACATGCAGGGCTGCCATAAGCTAAAATACTGAATTCTTTATAGTCTATTGTGCCAAGAAAAACACACAATGAATTAATATCTACAATGCCTGCAGTTAAGGTGAACTTGAGATGTAGACAAGTATTGAGAGTGGCCTTAGCAGCTCATGCAAGGTTTGGTAACTCAGTCGCCCATCAGCAGTCTAGCCACACACAGACTACAATAACCAATTTGCACTGGGATAGGGTATCTGAAAATCAGTATGGGCACAAAACATGGACACCCACATATTAGGCAATAATTACCGATAACGTAATAATTTACTCTAACAATTTAGATGCCAATCAAGCAATTATGAAATGAAGATTATACAAAAGCAGTAACCTATTAATTAGGGTATTCTTTTATATATTGGGCATATCATATTCAATCAAGTGATTTTATAATGGTCATGATCATATAGCACATTAGAATACTGTAAGCTTACTTGTTCAGTTGGTTGCAAGCCTTGTGCCAAAGAACTGGAGAGTGGAGTTGACACTATCATAGTCTAAAGAACACAAGAGTAGGAAGTGGTGTAGTAACTGGGTGGAGATGGACCCCAAAACAAGCACAATCAGCTCTTGGGTATAGGGATACTGCAGGGCAAGTGCAACTGTATTGTGGAGGCCTTAGCCTTTGCACAAGCACATACTGTATGTAACAAAGCAACAATCTTAGAAAATAGGAAATTAATAGTGGAGAGAATACGTGGCCAAGAGGAAGCAGCAACATTTTCTATAGCTAAGCAGGGGCAATGGATGAAGAGAGGAGAATGTTTAGTTTGAAAGGATTGTAGAATATAGTAGGCATCCAGACTTAGATTCTATTATTTGAGCAATCTATGATGTGCTGCCATCACCCCAAAACATAAACCAGGACTAGGTGAAGTCCAGTTGTGTCCTCTTTGTTCAGACACGCCAATGCTTAAATACAGTATATCCTGTCGGGATGCAAAGTTAATCTTTCCCAAGATCATCACACTTGGTGGATGATGATGTCGACGATGAAATGCCTGACAGCGGCAATTGACATCGATTCCGTAGCTGTTAGGAGAGGCAGCTTAATGCATCAAATTGGCTTTATACACGAAAGAGAACAAGACAGGAGGAAAGTATTACTGAGTAGGCACAGGTTAGGGCAGCTAGGGGAGGCTAGACATTGGGAAATGTGAAGCAAACATAGGCCAACAATTTATAATTGAGAATTGTACTGAATTATAATGTTGTATTGTTGTTGTATTGTATTGTTGACTTGAAGCCACAGCCACTGCTAGTTTGCTAAGGAAGTGAAGGATTCATGGTTAAAACAATGCAGTATGAATTATCTTCCCTTTTAAGTTTTAGTATTTTGACATTTAGGTCCTGACAGAATGTTTCCAAAGTATTGATTTGTGTATGCAATGTTAAACCTTAAAAATGTAGTTTCAGTTTAGTTTCAGTTTTTCATTCACCTGTTTCTTTGCTCTGTTTTTTTAAATATAGCTTTTATTTTGTTTTTGTTGTGGTTAACTACAACCGTGGTGCTGGTATTCCACAAAAACAATAATCATTCAGAAACTGTGCATTTGCTGGACTCTCTTTGGCGTTGCTTCAGTTTCCCAAGGAAGTCATGTTGTGACTCAAGGTTTCTGCAATTACATCAGTTCCTTTCTGGTAATTTCCTTGCCTGCAGCCTTATATGGAGTTTCACATCACAGTCTAGCTCTCCTCTCTGCTTTCCCCTGCATGGCCCTAAGTTGCCATGCAGCACTTATGATTGCATTAGAACAAATGAAACAAGGTCAGGATATAGGTGTATGTTCCGATATCATTTTTTCCTTCCTGATACCGATTCTGATGCCTGAACTTGCCTATTGGCCAATATCGAGTACCGATCTGATACCAGTTAGTAAAACTAATTTAAAAAAGAGATATATATTATTGTTTAACAGATGTATACTACTAACCCTGTATGGATGTGATATGATTGCTATCATTGTTGTATGGCCTGGCTCAGGTTAAACTCTTTGTAAAACATGAACAAATGCATACAGAGAATGAATGCCATACAACTGAAAAACAACATAAATAAATAAGTCTAGGAATAAATAACAATTCCTTTAATAAATTAAGGTGCAGCCACGATTTAGTAAAATAAGACAGTACAGTAACAGTATAAAACAGTAGTGCAACATCAACTTCAAAATGAAACATTTAAAATAAACAAGATTTACAATTACAGTGTAAAACAAAAGAGCAGCAGCAAGTTCAAACAAGTAGGCTACACATTGCAGTATCAACTTAGTATTGCTCACAATTTGAGGAACAATGGCAGCTTCTTGGCAACACTTGTGTCGCTCCTCCAAAATAAAGCCTTGCACATCGCTGTTTTACTGGCGAGATTTTCCAGTGGAAAATATTGCCAAATTGCTGACATCTTGCCAGCTCTGACTTACGTTACATTCTCCGCTAGCACAGCAGGTGTTGTTTGCCTGTGTAGCGTAAATGAGCTATCATCATGTGATAAATTATGTGATATCGGATTGGTGCATAGACTTGTGTTCTTGCTGATACCGATCAAGCATTTTAGGCTGTATCGGAGGTGTATTGGTATCGGAACAACTAGTATGTAAATATATATATATATATATTTTAGATCTTAAAGTATCTATATGAATTTTGCATTTACAAATAATAGAATTGTCATTGTTAGGCTGTGGTTTATTATTTGCTTTATTAAAGGATAGTTCCCAAATGCACAAACAGTTCACTCTAAACTGGCCATTATTTTCTCAAGCACTAAGCAAACACAAAATGATATCCTCTTTGGTTTTAGTGTTAAAATGTCACCTTTGAATGTCTTTCAAGAGGTCATGTTAATCTTTTTCAAATTCAGTGCAGCTGAGTGGGCCTTACTACAGCAACAATTGAATGCTCTGTCAATGTCAAGATTTAATGTACATTTAACTGTGTTGTTGCAGTATTATTTAGCTACTTGCTGGAGTAATGATATAGCTGTTTTGGTGTTAATATAACAGAGACAATTCTTTACATTAAACCAGCCTGTTTTCTGTCACAATTGGTGAATAATGTGAATGATATTATTAATACCTTCTCAGAACTTTAATCCATATATACAGAAACAACCTACTATACAACACTTGAATTTAACTTACCATGTCACATCATTTTGTAGAAATCATGATCTAGTTTTCTTGTTAGGAAGACCAAACTTGTAACAAAGTGTGGCAAAGGAGAAATGGTAAAGTGAAAAAACCCAGAGGTATGCAAGCAGGGGATTAAAGGAGTCTGTAGTGCACATAGCACAGCAGATTAACAGTTTGTAAACTAGAGCTGGTTGACAAACTAAACTTTTGGGTTTTTTACATGCATGTAGTACATACATGTTCTATTTGGAGGTTCTGCAAACTAGTTTGAGAAAATCAGACAACTAACAGTAAGTGCTCTGCTACTATTTATTAATGTATCAATATATTTTTACATATGTATTCTAGTTATCTATATTATGTATTATGTTAGTTTTTTTTTAGCATTGTAACATCTGTAGAGCAACAACAATCATATTTGAAGAAAAGTTCACTAAGGGTAGCAAAGGAACCTCAATGTAGATTTAACATGTTTTTTTGAAGAATTTTGACAATATTAAGAGATATTTATTTCTTCTATTTTACAAAGATATGAATCAAATGTTTTATTACAGTGCAGAATTGCAATAGTAACTATGTGTCATGATAGGTGAATAAATTAGGATTCTTTGGTACTTTCTCTAGTATAAGCCAGCAAAGTGCAAACAGTGTACATGCAAAAACAATATACAAAGTACATCAGTGAGCCATAGTCAACATACTGTATAATAACAACAACATAATGCAAAGACAAGAGCTGGAGGTATATCAGTGGACGTGCCCTTTATCAGCAGTGTGTGTGGAATAAAGGTTCTGGCTGACTGAAATATAGCCCTGGATCTACTAAGAGGAGTACAATCCATTACTACCGGTACACCAAACAAACAGGTACCTGTCTCTGAATTAGTACTCAACTGCCTGTCATGCAAATTAAGCTGTTGGAAGTTTGGCTTGAAACATGGAATTGGGTATATGAAAATAAGATTTAAATATACAATTAAAAAAGCTGAATTAAAAGTAGACAATCTACCTAACTCTCTCACTCTTTTCTTTTTGTTAGGTCTAGAGATATTTTGTTTTGATTCTGTTAAGTGTTTTTTTCTTTTTCTGAAAATGACTATAAAAAGGCTATTTTATTACTTTTATAATGATATTTGATAAATTATTAAACTGAGATGGAATATGCTCAGTTTCATTGACTGAAGTTGTAAGCAGGGTCCAAAATTAACTTTTTTGGCTCATCTGCCAATGAATATATTTTACCGGCCAAAAAACTGCATTATAAATTATTTGACAAAAAAGAATTACCGTAATGTTTTAGTATGCAAATTAATCTTTAGCATCACTTTAAACAGCGAGGGTCAAAATAGTCTCAGCCGGTCTAAGCGCAGAAAAAATACAGTGATGTATTCCAAATTATTTACCGGCCAGCTGGCGGGTGACCCCAATTTATTTATGAGCCAAACCCAAAATGTACCCACATTTGGCACTTGGCGGGTGTTCATTTTGGACCCTGGTTGTAAGCATGCCATACTTAGTAAA